>ML799784.1:41888-96124 GCA_009831015.1 Picea engelmannii
TGTTGTAGTAGTGATGATGTTTCTTCTTAGGATACTTGGGTTTCTCTTTCTACTAGGAAATTAAGGCTTTGTTGGAGGTACCTACAGTGCTGATCACTCCAAGTTGTACAAGCTTATCTTCCTCTCTAATGAAATAAGCACAAAAGGAATCAAGAGTGGGTTTTTGATAAGCTTTCCTTAGAGCCTCTTTCATGGCATAAAATTTAGATACAAACACATAATATGCACTACCTAGATTAGAAAGAATAATATAGATGCAACGCTCTTCCTCCATTTTTATCTCACATTCTTCACATAAAATTCTGAGTGTTTTAAACTTAGATAGATAGTCTCCAAGGCAAGAAAAATTTCTTGGAATTAAGGTCAATACTTGATTTTCTAACTATTGTGCTCAAATAATATTGAGTTTACCAAATACATATTCAATATTTTCCCAAGCTTCTTCGGGGTCGTCAATTTCTTTAAGGTGGAACCTTAAATCAGGAGAGATGGACATTCTGATTATTCCATGTGGTTCGTCACTCCTATTATCCCATTTGAATTTCTTATCATCATCAATGAGTGTTTTTTCCTTTCCCAAGGTAATCCGATACAAGCCTTTACTTCTTAATAAATCCTCCATATGAGATTTCCATTAGAAGTAGTTGGTTCTAGTAAGAAAAAGATTACTGGAATAATCCATATTAAATCTGTTGATAATATGGATTTAAAAACTGAAACCGATGTTTTGGATGGAAATATCTCAAAAATGTAGGCATTTTAAGAAAAAACGACATTGAAAATGGACTTCGGATGTGAGAGTTATGCCCTTTTTATAAAAGGCATAAACGATAACTAAAGGACCACGTGGTGGTGTAAGTTGTTTTATGAAGTGACCCACTTTTATAAAGAGAAGTGATATCACTTTTACAATGAAGTTACTTCATGCAAAATAAATAAATCTAAAATAAAATATTAAAGCTACTTATAGTGATTCACTTTTATACTTGAAGTGAAATACACTTTACAATTTTAGCATGAACTTTAAAAAAAAAAAGTAACAAAAGAGAGACCTGAACTTAAGACCTGTTACTTAATAAGGCAACTTTTAACCAAATGGTCTAGAAAAACATATTGTATTTTTTAGGAAGAGGATTGGGGTTGTTTTTGTTGTTGTTGTTGTTGTCGGCCTTGGAGAGCATGCTAAAAAAAAACTCTTTTCACACGAGAAAAATTCCTCTTCTCGATGATAACAAGGGTTAGATCTCGGTTAACTTACTCGGAAGATGCACATTTTCCTATCTATTTTTTATTTTTTGAGATCGCACAGGGCGCGGGGAAAAGAGAATACACAGATCTAAAAGAGTAGAAACTAGGAAATAAATAATACAAAAACAAAATAAAACCAAAATAATACTCTGCAAAAATTTAAAAAATGCATATTCAGGCTTTATACCTCCGGATCTGACTGAAATGGTCGTATCTTGGGAAAACGAAAAACTTTTCGAGTAAAACGAAAAATTGTCCCTAGATAAAACGAGCACTTAATATGCAATGGAAGAGTCCTATTAGTCCATAAATGTACGAAAATGAAAGAAAATGGAGATGAGGCAACTTGGTTTCACGATCTCAATCTACAACAAGAGCGGGTCTTCAAACAGGCTCTGATACCATGTTCAACAACAAAGGTATTCCAACATAAGATGAACACAGTAACCACTCACACAACCATATCAAAGATCAACACATCGATATTTTGACTTGGTAAAACCCTTATGGGGAAACATCCATGACCCTAGCCAATGCTACCACTTGGAGCAGTTTATTAATGAAAAAGAAAAATATTACAGAGAGATTTTACAAGAAAGTTTCTCACAACTGATCATCGACAAATGACCCTCTATGCTCTTGAAATATAGATCATGGACCAATCAGGTGTTAAGACACATATCAATGACCGTTAAGATCGAGGAGAGTATGAACCGTCATATTACTCTATGTCGGGAACATATCGTGACCGTCAGATTTCGTAACTACAAATGGATAATAATGCATACTAAAGAAACACACTAAGAAACACACTTTTTCCTAATGACACATTAGACCAAGTAGATCTTAACTAACTCCTAAGTGTCTAAATATCCTAAAAAAATGATAGAGGGACATAATTTCTTATGAATTCCAAATGGAGTGGTAAGAAATGCTCTACTAATATAAGTTCCATATGAAGGTGAAAAAACGTTTTTATTATATCCTCTTCCTCCTTATCACCTAACATGGTTACCCATCCAAATTGATATCCCATAAATGCCACCATTTCCTTTTCCCTTTCCACTAACATCAATTCCTTGTGAATGTTCCTAAATTATCAACCCTCGATATCTTGTGTCTGGTGGAAGTTTCTTTGGTAACAAGCCAATGAATCACATGTCACATGGGAGTGACCTTCCCTCTCCATTTTCTAGTGAGCCTCTACCAAAACGTTATAAATATAACTCCTCCATGGGTGTAGGTAGGGGGCATTAGTTATGTTGTATCCGAGATAGGTCTAAGAAGTGTGATTAACATCATCAGTTGTAGGGGTGGCTAAGGGATGTCAATATACATTGTAATGAGAGTGTACCATTTTCAACTATATGGTGTTGGAGCACTTAGTGCAGCTACAAAATTAAGAGAGTAATATTTTCACTTACCATAGGTGTATTTTCTACACATTGATATAAATTTATCTACCCCTCATATATGGGGAGACTGAAAGGCTACATGATAGAGTTAATTACTACATTCACTTGCTATAGAGAAGGGGGTGATAGGCTAGTCTCACTATTGGGTCATAATCCATTACATGAAAAATAAGCGTAACCCTTTTCCTTCATGTCTCCAATTAATTCCTGCCCTCCCAAAAGTTGTATCGTGATTTCACTACATCCACACCTCCAAAAGGTAATATGCCCCTTTCATTTCATCCATGATTGTCTTATCATTATTTCTTTGTCACCCATTCACTCTTAATGATGGAGAGAGTGAATGGGATATAGAGAAATAGTCACAACACAATGATGGACTCAATGAAATGGACATATGATTGTTTGGAGGTGTGGAGGTAGTGAAAGAATGGTACAACTTTTAGTGAAATCATGGTACAAAGTTCTAGATCCAAATCGAATTCAGATATTTTGAGGAGGTACCAATTTTGAAATTCAATTATGGTTTGCTAGTAATTTTTCAACATGAAGTATCTTTGTTTGAGAACACTTTATATCAATCCTTCTTCTATTATATTTCCATAAAAATAAAAATTAATATATGCAACCTTCCTATTTTTTCTCACCCTCCACCTTCACATCCTCCTTTCAATGGTATGTTTTCACCACATTATACTATCCCTAACCCTAAATATAACCCTAACCCTATTCTTGGTACATGTGTCTTCATGTCCCTCTTGCTGGTGTCATTTCCAAAAAATTATTTTCATAATGCTTCCACTTTTTATGCCTTGGAAAATCAGTCTATCCCAAAAAATCTATACACTAATGACCAATTGCTAGAATGATCCAAAACTACCCAGGTTTTTATAGGCCACATTACATCACCTAATCCCTCTTCTTCAATAGAAATAATCCCTCTTCTTAAACCTACTATAACAAACCCTTCCTCACTTCTCATGACCAAAAGTACTAGTTCCAATCTCATTTGCACTCATAATTTTTAGGTAAAATATCAAATATCCTTAACCATCCATTATTTGAAGTCTTCATTAATAGTTTGTATGGCATACATGTCGTTCATATATTTAAGCCATAATGCATGCTTGAGTATCTGAAAAGTTTATATTTGGTTTATGATGATTGCAACATAGTATATTTAGGAATAAAATTTATGATATATGTGAATAATCCCAGAAGGTTGAAGTACTCTCACCCACAACTCTTTTACTATATACATAGGCATGCTCATAGAGTAAGCTACAACCTTTTATAAAAATCGTTAAGTGAAGAAAACCACAAATTTCTCGCTCTTCATATGTTCTTGCCCAATATTTGAAAACACAAATTTAGCCAAGGAAAACTATGTTGGAAGATCATTGCTCCTAATCAATTTCCTCTTCTATGATGGAGGACCAAGTATGTTATGTTTTCCACAACTTTCATTTATGGTCTTTTATATAGTATGTTATGTATGCATGTTCCTTCTTGATTTCATTTACCTTTAATTCCTTTTTTTTCTACTTGTTATGCATGATTGGGTATGGAATTGGGAGTGATGTGGGGGGAGGTACTAAATGAGCTTCCACCTTCACGCAGTTGGTCCTGTTTAGTAGAGAATAAATTATTCTCAAAACCAAGAGGAGCTCATTCATGAGGTATTCCCATTTAGTATTTCTATAGCATTGTACATCTTTAATTGTTATTTAGTGATATAACATTTAATTCTTATTGTCACATAAAACATTGTTAATATTTCATTGATCTCATTTTATCTTGCCCCAACTAGTTTGAGAAATGTAAATCGAAAATTTCTTCTTCTAATTGTTATGTTTCTATATACTTAATTGCATGCAAAATTTTGTATGTTGATTTAAGTATTATTTGTTAATGGTATTGCAATGGGATCAGGTGCAAGTCTAGAAGTAACATTCACATTTCTAGTAGTCACAGAGAACACCATAAGCTATTTAAATCCTCAATGAAAACTTTCCTCTTCTTATGTAGATGAATAATAGATATCTTTCCAATTTATAATGCAAGTAGAGTGCCACCACAAATTTATATTGAGATGGCGCTAGAATTTCAATGGCACATCTAGTGGAAAAACAGTTGGTCTAATAAGGATAACCACTAGATTATTTTACACAAAATGGGGGAAATGTAATCCAAGTCATGAGGTGGAAGGTTGGAGGAGATTTAAAAACTCCCAGGATCTCATCTAATGCAATATTATTATTATTATTTTAATATACACGGTATCCATTCTTGGAAAATTGGGTTGGACAGTTGGTTGTAATTGACTTCAATCCTTGGAGATTAATGTAAACCCTTGGAGAAAATCAGAAGTACCGGATATGTGGACGAGATCATTGGATAGTTGGATGATGTTAGCATATATGATAGGTGGATTTGAAGAAGTATACAAGGAACCCTAGAGGTGTGGTTAAGGAACCTGAAGATGATTAAGGAATATGGACATGAAGGATGGTGTAATTGTAGGTAATACTATCGTATATAGATATTATACACGTCATTTGATTTCCCATGATATGTGGTACGCCATGTGGTTCCTCACGGTTAGAGAGATATGGCCTTCTGAACTTGGAAAACCCTCAAGAATAATCTAGAAACCCCTAGAAGGTGAATCATAAGTTAATTATTCTAGAAGCTCCTAGAAATTCATCAAGAAGTTTTCTAGTCAAAGTGATTATAACAAGAAATTAATTATGCATAAATTAGTTGTAACAAAAATTTGGCTAGTCAAAGTGGTTGCAACAAGAAATTAATTATGGGTAAAGTAGTTGTAACAAGAAGTTGGAATAGTCAAAGTGGTTGAACACAAAATTAATTATGAGTAAAGTGGTTGCAAAAATAATCTAATTAAGGATAAAGTAGTTGCAAAAAATTATTTATGATTTGAATAATTATGGAAAACTTAGTTGAAACAAGAAAGTGGGTTAGCCCTAGAATAAGGAAAAGGGGTAAAACAGTTACAAGGTAGCCCCTAAAGGAAGTCACTTGGGAAGTATACAAAAGATTGCAAGAGACTCCCATTAGCACCTATTGAAAATATTGAATATATGTAAGTGACTGAGGTAACCAAGGATATCTGAGGATATTTTTATAGGGAAGGTGAAGTAAGGAAGGATGAAAATCCAAGGGAGGATGAAGTTTTTTGATGATGTGTTCTAAGGTATGCTATTTACATTTCATCTTACCAATTGCGCTATAAAATTATTTTTAGAATGAGTCAGATAGAAACAAGATAAGTTTGTTGAGAATACATATCACAGTACCTTTGGTATAAATTTATGCTTTTGGGTCGTTGTAATTTTGGATATACACTCTGTGGAACATAGGGCTTTTGACTAGTCCTGAAACTAGTTTTAAACATGTGTTGTGGGTAAATCAGTCATAACTTCTTCATAGAGAATCCAAATCCCATGAGACTAATTTAAATGGAAAAAATATAGACCATATTTTTTTGGGTTTTATTTTCAGAATAATATATCAAATATTGAGCACGTGTATTTCCTTATAAGTGCTCTCTCTAGAATAGGCCAGAATTCAGGAAGGTCTGTCATTTTCTCTATAACTCCTTTTCAGGAATGATTCAAGGAGTGAAACTTTGAATAATTTCATAATACATACATAAGAAGGTTGGGTACACGTTTCATACCTTTATTCATTACATGTACTTAGTTATTCTTGTTTAAAGTTAGGGTTTGTGACTAATCCAAAACTAGTCTCGTGAGACTGAGGTTAAGGTTGATGAAGATGTTATTCTCTTATTTCCGAAGTTGAGAAAGGTGTGCATGTCTGTGATCACATACAATAGATCATATACATGATCAAAAATATGTTTATATGCTTAGTTTCAAGTTGCATCTTGGTGGTCTTGTGGAGCCTCCTTGAGGCATGTTTTGATGAGTTTTTGGTATATGTCTTGTGGTACATATTGGATGTATTGTACATGATATTTGAGGTATATGTGTTGAGGAACATTGTTGGTGCATATATAGGATACATTGCTATATATTGTGATGCATTGAGGTGCATTTTCGACAATTTTTGGTTG
The DNA here is from genome assembly GCA_009831015.1 of Picea engelmannii. Classification (NCBI taxonomy): domain Eukaryota; kingdom Viridiplantae; phylum Streptophyta; class Pinopsida; order Pinales; family Pinaceae; genus Picea; species Picea engelmannii. The sequence goes on from ML799784.1 coordinate 48,654, forward strand.
TATTTGGAACATACCCTTGAGTATTTTGTTGAGGTATATTATGAGCCATTTGGTACATGTATGAGGGTTTTTTGTTGAGATGCATTATTGAAGGTATTAGTATAGGTTGAGGTTGCATAAAAGTTAGGGTTTGAAACATGGTTTTTGTTACACTTCATGGTATTCAGTTTATCGATGATGGTATTCTTGTTACATGTTTGAGATATGTATTGGTGATGTTGGACATCTATTTGAGAGGTTTCCTTGGTATATGATCCATGTGAGAGGATTTGGTTGAGTATCCATGAAAATGATAGGTTGGATAGGTTGGTCAGTGATAGGTTGATGTGACAAGTTGATAGTGATAGTGGAAGTGATGGTGACAGTGATAGTGGCAGTGATTGTGGTAGTGATAGTTGGTCTACACTTATATTTCAGGGAAGCAGGACAAGGCAAGGAAAGGGTGTTGTATATTCCTTCTGGTTGGAGATGAAGAACTTAGAGAGTTGGAGATTTCTTCAGGTTGGAACCTGAGAGTCAAGGGGTTGTTGACTCCTTCTGGTTAGAGCCAGAGAATTTAGGGAGTTGGATATTCCTTTAGGTTGGTGCCTGAGAATCAGGGGGTTGTAGCTTACTTTTGGTTGGAGCCAGAGAATTCATGGAGTTGTCGATTCTTTTAGGTTGGATCCTATATATAGGGTGTTGTATCCTTATTTTAGTTGTAGCTGGAGAATTGGGAGTTTGGTGCTTCCAATGAATGTATTCTTTGATATATAAGAAAGAATTCCATGGTGTTCTCCCATTTGGATTTCCATGTAAATTATGGTTTAATGTTTATTCGATGTGATGCTCTTATGTTTATATTCCCATGATATGTTGATTATACATTGATGATATACTACTGATTAATTTTAAGTTTTCATATTGTGGTTAAAAGTGGTAAAAGTGTCCATATTGATTCACCCCTCCCCCCCTCTCTGAGTATTCCGACAATTTTTATCAGAGCAAGTTCCTTTAGGAAACACTTTAACCACTCAATGGTAGATCATGGATAGAAAGAGTATGTATAACAATGAAATACCACAATTTGATGGACACAAATATGCATTTTGGAATAGAAGGATGAAAACATATGTACAAGTAAAAGGATTTGATATTTGGAAATCAGTAGTAGACGGATACAAGGAGTCTGCCACTCCTCCAATAAATAATAATGGAAAGAAACATAGTCAAAACAATTCAAGAGATTACAATTCTATCCTGAATGGTTTGGTTGATTCAATATATGTCAAATTTATGCCTCATGATTCTACAAAGGAAATTTGGGAAGAACTTCAGAATGTTTACGAAGGAGATGCCAAAGTTAAGGCAGTAAAGATTCATACCTACAGAGGTCAATTTGAATAGTTAAAAATGAAGGAAGATTAAGACATTATATCTTAATTCTTATGAGTTCATGAAAAATCCAACACAATTAAATGATTGGGAGAAGAAGTTGATGAATCTATAATCGTTCAAACAGTATTGAGATCTCTTCCAATGAGATTTGATCCTAATATTTCAGCACTAGAAGAAAGAGCATATCTGAGTATGATAAGCATGCATGAGCTACATGGAATATTTACAGCTTATGAAATGAGAACAAATTAGGAAAATCCATCCAAGACAGAATCAAACTTCAAATCATCCAAGAAGACAAAGAAGAAGAAAAATACTGAATCAAATCCAAATTGCAACTGTAGCGATTATTCAAATGAGGACTAAGAAATAACCAACTTGGTAAGGAATTTAAAGAAAGGAACTGGAAAGTATAAAGGTATTCCCTAAAAATGTTTTAATTGTAGTAAAATTGGTCATTTTACAAATAAGTGTCCTTATGCTAAGAAGTAACATAGTGATGAAGAAGATGATCCCAAGAAAAAAAAGAAATATCAAAAGGGAAATACAAGCAAAGTCTTAAAGAAAAATATCTACTCAAGAGAAGACAACTCTTCATCCGATGAAGATGATGTAAGCGATAGTGACTCAGAGAGAGTAATATTTATGGATATGAAAAATAAGAAAAGAAATCATGAAAGAAAAGAAGAAGGTGAAGTGGATCTTGAGGCAGAATTAATTAGTGATTTAACTGAGATAAAGAAATAAAGGAAGAAAAAAAAATCATTCAAAGAAGAAAACATCTTCTTGAAAACCCAACTTGAATAAGGTAAGAGAAAGGGAGAAATTATGTAGATACAAATGATAAAGAAAGAAAAAGAGTGTGAGAATTTTGAAAAGTAAATCTTGACATTGAGAATTGAAATCAAAAGGATCAACAAGAACTTGAAAAGTTCTCAAGTGTTAGAAAACATTATCGACATCCCAAGGCCATATAGTAACAAATATGTACTAGGATATAAGAATGTTCATTTTGAGGACGTTTTAAGCTCCATGAAGAAAGAAAAAGAACAAACTAGTTCTACAAAATTTATCAAAGGAAGGAGTTATGGTCAACAAGAATCAGAAAGGAATGAATACAAAAAAAATTCTACATTCAGGAAGAAAATAAATTTCAATCATGATCAACCAAGACAAGAATCCAGAAGGACTACACCACAAAAAAAATCATTCACTCCCAGGTATGTAAATTTATTTTATGGTTATTTTTTAAATTTTACTAATTTTGGAAATAAAGTTGTAGATTGTAGGGCTTAAGAAATAAATGTTCAAGCAAGAAATTCTTATGTGGCTCCACATAATATTGAATGTTACAAATGCCACAACCATTTTTATATCCCTAAAATTCCCTACTCATGCATACATGACATTGGCCCTCTTACTTGCATAATTTGACAAACCATTGCTGAGGAGATCTACTTAAAAAAACAAATTTTAGAGCATGTCCAAACTCTAAACCACTACAGCCCTCGTACATACACATGTTTCGTGATAGAAAACCTCCATACATACTCTTGTTGCACAATAAACAACTCACATATACCTCCAAAAGTTGCAAAAATTAAAAGGTTGTAAGGAATTCGGTGGAATTCACAGACTATTGCAGGTTTCCCAACCAATTCACCTGCTATAGCTTGTCCCCCCAACTAAATAACCATCCTTTTTTCATATAAAAGGAGGTTTTGGGGTCTCATTTCAGAACCAAGCATTAGAATAGTGAAACTCTTCCAAATTTCACTTCCCTTCCTTGCCCAAGCATTTGCTACCTTTTGTGAGTTACTGCCTCAACACTCCCTCTTCAACCCCTTTTCTTCCATTCAATCCATTCCCTTTCCTTGAGGTGATTAGTAGGTTGTGAGAAGAGAATTATTGAAGGTGCACTTAGATCATTGTAAAGAGGAGCCTGTACCAGGTTCACGGAATGGTGGTCAACAAGGATTGTAAGTTTTAGTCTTTGTTTAATGAATAAAAGAATCTCTTTTCCATGTCCCAAACGATGATGTTTCATGTATTTTATTTGATTTATACATACAATTTGATATCTAACCCTAATTTATGAATAGAAATGTCATGCTTGTAGCCTTGTTTTCCTAGTCTTGGATGCAGGTCAACTTTGGGAGGAAACTTGCAGTCTTTGGAGCTATAGATCTTGAGGAGATGATCACCATACGTTGGATAAAAGGTACAGTTACTGATATTCTCTTCTACTTATTAATGTTTGGGGTAGTGTAGAAACTAGATTTATTTTTAGATGGTAATTTTATGTGTCTATATCCTAAACCCTAGTATAGTTATAAGCATATTTTCCCGCTAGTAGAATTGGCGACCATACTGGGGAGTCGCTCTAGGATTTTTAGGGAGGTTTTTGGGTTGTTGATTAGTTTTTCTTTTCCTTTTGAGTTTCAGTCAAGTTTACTGAGTGTGTTTAGGGTTTTTGGTCACCTACAAGGTGCATACCATCTTTCCCTTCCCTGTAAGTCTTCCTTGTCTTTTTATTTTTGAAAAATCTTAGAGGTGTACATGCCCTATTTTGGGTCATACCACGTACACATGAACTGTACATAGTAGACATCCCATGTACATACACAGGTTTCTGATGCAAGATCCCATGTCTTTGTGTCTTGAAAGTGTTTTTTAACAAAGAGAGAGTTTGTCTCTTTCCTGATAGAAGTTCAGACTTCTCAGGACTTTCTTGAACTAGTCAGAGTCTCTCTCTTTGGCCATAGCTTGGGTTAGATTTTCGGTCAACTTGTTCCTTAGTCTTATTTTGTTTTCCCTAAAAGGTTTAGAGAGAGCTATCAAGTTTTAGATCCTCGTTTTGGTTTCTTGGTTGAATCCCTGTGATCCACAATGGGATTAGGGTATTTATCAATCTTGTTTTTGATTTTCTCTTTTTTTTTCCTGTTTCTTTCTTTGAAAAACGAAAAAAATGTTTTTACTTCAGTTTGATTGTTAAAGCATTTCGAAAAATAAAAGAAGAATTTAATTTCTTTCATTTAGTTTGGTAAAGTAGTCAAGGTTGTTATTTGAAAAAGAAAAAGAGTCTTCATTTCAAAGTTCTTTTCGATTTCTTGAAATACAAGTATTTTTGTTTGGTCGAACAAAAGCAAGTTTTATGATTTCTTCATTTGCAAGATCTTGAAATATTGATTGGAAAAGTTGAATTTACAAAGAGTTTTTACAATATTTTCTTTTAATTTCGAAGTATTTTTTTCTTTCAAATGCTTTAAAGGTTCTCTTCCCTTTTCATCTCTTCATAACAGCATCAGTTTCACTACCACACCCTTTGTATAAATCAATCCTTAAAATCAACGCTTAATCTAAAATATATTAGACTTTCTATTTTTAGGGTTCACCGACTATTTTAGGGTTTTAAGGCCTTAAATTAGGTGTAAAGAGGAAACTCTTCAAGGTCACTTTAAAACAAACATTGGAGTCTGAGATAGGGAGTGTTTTAAGTCCAGCATTGTAAGAGTTAGTTGAGACCCCCCTCTAACACAGGAGATAAACATGAGGTCATGTGAGGAAAGGAAGAGGAGATAACCCCTCCAAAGTTAGACTAAACGTAGTGGGGATTGTATATTGAGGGTCATTATCGGGGACAATGCCAATCACATTTTCCTACAGAGCTTCGTGGAACTCGAATCCATTTGAGATCCTCTATTTTCTTCCAGACCAATTGCTTTCGATACCCTTGAATGGATTCATACTTGTTATCCTTCTCATTACGATCTGCCTGACTGTCAACTATACTCGCCTCATGACTGACTGCGAGCTGGAAACCTAGTTGCCAATATTTTTCAGACTTACACAAGTGACTATAGGGGTATACTGCGGTACCTAAGGTGGATGTTAGATCGCTCTTTGTAGAGTATACCCAGAGGGTGCTTCCGTGTTTGAGTTTCACTTGCACTAGTTAGTTTCTCTAGTGTCAATTGACATAATCATCCTTCCCACTAGTTAGTCGACTGCTTGATTTATCCTTAAGAAAAATTTTAGTGTGTTCTTTGTGTTCCACACTATTCAATACTTACTGCATCGCTTGATCATTTCACAAAGTAGAATATCAACAGATCCATTGGTCGTGAAGGCTTTCAGGCTTGTCCCTAGTTACTTTAGATCCACCTTCGCCATTGTTGAGGTGAAGACTTGATCAAGAAGGGTCGTTTGAAGCGATCGGGCCACATGAAACTGTGCCCGAGAATACTCCAAGAGGAGACTTTTTGGCTTCGGAGGAATCCACCATTTATGACCATGAAGTTGAAGGTTTCATGCCAGCTAATCCTCCGATTACCAACTTGTCGACATCGATATTGATTTAGATTGTCCCTCCTGAGGTGACATATTCTGAGCACCATCTAGTTCTATGAGCAACAATGGAAGTGAATGCTACTACCTCATCTGGGAGTCCCCATACTCCCATTATGGCTACTAGAGCAGGGGGCATCCTACCCCCTCTCCCACCTTTGCCAGTTAGGACCACATTTTTCCCGACTCCCACAACTTCGGGTAGTGGTCTGATACCTTTTACGAATTCGACCACTGTTTGTTTAATCATAATGTGATGGGTGCTCCCTTCTCATATGGGATGCCCAAATTTGATACAAACTCAGTTCTTACTTATTCTACCTTACAGACCATGGGTCTGGGGGAATGGAGCTCAAATTCTCCCTTACAAGGGTAAAATGTGGGAACTATTGTCCCTTTTAATTCTATCCCTTATGGTGGGGGTCATATACCTCCTTTGTCCCCTTCACCTGATGGTGATTTTCAGCAACCAATCGAGCCAAATGATAATTATATCTTTTTTGGTGGAGGCATTTTAGGACCTTCATATTATACAATTCTGGTGGGATCTATGTCATTCTCTTTATTTGGTGCATTTGGGAAAAATGCTTTCTCTTTGACCGCTTTATCGACTGGGGGAAACCACAACTTTGGTCAACATAACCTAGTGCAAGGTACCATTCCTTCAAAGGGAGCGACGACTGAAGTATACTCCACACAGGATCTTTGGAATCCTTTCCAGGGCTCAATCCACTCGCAAGAAATGTCAGTCGAGGGAAACCCCTTCCATACTCAATGGAACCCTGGGAAAGGCTTTGTACCCATTCTCCTCATATTGGTAGGGGGCATCCCCTTCCAATGTCCTTGGAACACAACATAGGTAGAAATCCATGCATAGGCTATGTCGTCCAATTTCGAGAGTTAATTGATGATAGCTCAACATATGTAGTTCCCATTTGCTGGACAAGGCCACAATTTCTACCAAAACCTTGGCTAGCAGTCCAACCTTTTCTGGCAACCCGGTGCTAGACAAAATTGAGGGCCCTCTTTTCCTGTAAATAATTAGCAATCAAAACTACCATTTTTGGAGACTCTACATCTTCTAGACTTGTCAAGATTACTAAATGACCTGATTTTTCATGATCCTCATTGGCCCCCCATGTCAACTAAGTTGCCTTTGGATATTCTGAAATTTGAGGGAAATCCCGGCGAAGATCCAGGTGATCATGTGACAACCTTTCACTTGTGGTGATCGTCAAACTTGTTTAAGGATGACTCTTTCCAATTGCACCTTTTTCAATGCATTCTTATAGGGGGTGTTGTGAAGTGGTATATTGAGCTCGATGGATTGAGGTACTCTTACTTTAACGACTTGGCAATGGTATTTTTGAGCCATTTCCAGTTACCGGTGAGATATGATGTAGGCACCAAATTGTTGGACAACTTTGAGAAAACCAAGGACGACCACATATCTGATCATAGCCAAGAATGGTGGTGTAGAAAGAGATTGATTAAGGTCAAGGTCCCTCCTGCTTTCTTACTTGAGTGGTTCTTGAAGTCTTTGGTGCCTTTCATATCCAAGGACATAGATAATTCCACATTGTTTTCAGAAGAGGAGGATATTATGAGAGCCTGACAACTTGAACTAATATACTCTCAGTATGGCATGATCTATGAGATTTTTCTATATGCACCATGGTTTACTCTCAATAATACCAAGAAAAGGTATGCACCCCATGTCGAAGACATTGTGAGCTCAGCTCAAAGAAAGTCCACAGATATTTTTTCAATTCAATTGCAACAATTGTTGCTACAATAGACTGTGGCCAACCAGACTCCAAGTTCATATGTTCTCTCTACCCAGACATTGGATGTACACATGGTGTAGTTGACGAATCCCACGGCCAACCAACAGACTGGGGGAAAGAAAAAAAAAATGAAATAAGAAGGGTAAAGGGGATAAAAATGCTCCAATAATGTCTGTGGGGGGGAAATGGAGAAGAAGAAGTCAAAGTATCCATGTAATCTCTACACAGAGGACCGATCGACTCACCTATGCCCTCGACTTGCAGAAAACCAAAATCTATTAGCATAGAAAAAATCTATTGTGCTTACAAACCCTTTTCTACAAGGGAAATATATGGCTCAAGCTCCCGCATCCACAAATGTGGTAGGGGTATTTAGGGAACCCCATGCCTACCAATAAAAACTTGGTCACAAATATTTACATGATGAATGTTGAAGCTCATTTATCGACCAGAAAACAAGACTACAAAATGTCAGAATTTTCCTAGAAGGGAATGGAAACCACTAAACCATTTAATCCTCTCCAAATCAAGAAGTCGGTGATCGAAGCAATGAATTGCATCCCTAAAGGTGCATTTAAGAAGTCTTCCCATAATTCAAACACGAGGGCCACAAAAAACTACTTTGTTGTGGAGGATCTGGCACAAATCCCTTACGTGATGTCCACTTTTGAAGTACTCCATAGTTTCCCCTCACAGAGAAAATATTTCTTTTCTTCCTTGGGAGCATCAAAGACTAGTAACCCATGAGCGATTGTTTTTTATTCAACTAACTTAAAACCTCGTCTTCCTCACCATGTTGCATTTAAGATAGTAGTGGCTTACACCAAGAAATATTTTACATGGAACATTTTCCGTACAGTGGTTGATGAGGGTGCCTCGACTTATGTGATGTTGTTGGCATGTTGGAAGGCCATTGGCCACCCTGAGTTGTCTCTGTCTCCTATGTTGCTTATAACTTTTGATGGTCAGTCATTTAGACCACACAAAATAATTCCTTCCTTACCCGTGAAGGTATGTAAAATTATTTTATGGTTATTTTTTTAATTGTACTAATTTTGGACATAAATTTGTAGATTGCAGAGCTTATGAAATAAATGTTCAAGCAAGAAATTCTTATGTGTCTCCACATTATATTGAATATTATAAATGCCACAACTATGGACACATAGCTCGAAATTGTAGAAGTGTGATAGAACCTCCAATGAAGTAAAACATTGATGCCATATATAGGAAAGTTTGGAGAAGAATTGAAAACAATAAGAGCAAGTGAATGAAGAACAGGTCCCAGAGATCATACTCACAAGATTTATAGTAGTGCAAGATCATAATGAATTCACAGGACAAGAGGAAGATGACAAAATCTAGGAAGAAAATGAAAAGAATGTTAGAATTCAGGAAGAGGATGAAAAGGAAGATGATGAATCCATAGACAAAGAGAATTATTACTCTGCATCAGATTGGGTATGTTTCTTAGCCACCCAACTTGGAGACTTCCAGTGAATATGAATATTGAATAGGGTGAGTCAGTGAGGTAGCTACTACAAATCAGAGAACCATCTTTCGAGTAAGTTGAAATATTTTCAAAGACAGATAAAAAAAGTACAGAATGACAAATTGATCAATTGAAAAGTATTATTCCCAAACAAATATCAGTTGGCAGTTACACATGAATAAGTTTATGATTATAGTCCTTCAGGAAAAAATATGTTCAGTACAGGTTGTTCCGGACATGCGGAGTTAAATTTGTAGATAGATTAGATCATTGGAAACATTTGATTGAGTTGTAGTTGGGAATCCTTCATGATATTAGTTTAAATTAGTTGATTCAATTGGTCACAAAAATGAAAGCAATAAAAGGAACAACAAAATAGGGAAAGATGAACCTTCATTAGAAGTTATATCATCAGAGGGACATTGTTGAATAGTATGGTCATGATAGATCCTCCGGTGTCAATAAATTTTGAATTCTTTATTTATATATCAGAGAGTTACAAGAGGAAGCACCAATGGACAATTAGCATGCATTAAGAGATAGAAAAGGAAACACTTACATGTATCCCTACATTGATTTACATGACATCTTGTAGACAAGTCAAGGGAAGAGAAATCATAAGAGAAAGAGATACAAAATGAAAGATTAGAAGAACGAAAACATGGGAGACATACCGATATGGGGATTTATCCCTTTTCCCATGATGTTAAAGGAAGGGAAAGAAAAGGATCATTTAGAGAAGAGATATCGACAAGGGGATTTAAAAAAAATTCAAGGAGGGAGAGAAAGAACAGATGCATAAAGACAGGGGGAGCAACTTCAAGTGGAACATGAAGAGAAACATGTGAAGATAAAGAATAGTGGATTGAAGACATGAGGAGTATCCCCAAGAAGAGATACCATTTTCCATTGATGTCAAATTTGGAGAGAGAGAACCATTTATGAGGAGAGATGATCATAGAGGGAGCATGAACATGAGTGTTTCGATGCTTAAGTGTTGCCATCAATGTTGGTGTTTCCATCATTTCCAAAGGGGGAGATTGTTGAAAAGTTGGTTTTCATTGATTTCAACCCTTGGAGAAGTTCTGAATCCCTAGATATGTGTAAAATATCATTGTAAAGTTGATTGATGTCAACAGATACAATGGGTGCATTTGAAGAATTATACAAGGATCCCCAAAGGTGAGGTTAAGGAACCAAAAGATGATTAAGGAATATGGACATGAAGGACACTGTAATTGTAGGTAAGAATATAATAGATGTATAGTATAGGTTGTGCCATTTCATGTGATATGTGGTACTCCATGGGGTTCCTCACGGTTAGGGAGATATGACCTTCTAAAGTTGGAGGACCCTCAAGAATAATCTAGAAGCCCCTAGAAGGTCAACAAGAAGTTAATTATTCTAGAAGCTCCTAGAAGTTCATCAAGACGTTTTCTAGTCAAATTTTTTATAACAAGAAATTAATTATGGGTAAAATAGTTGTAACAAAAAAATTGCTAGTCAAAGTGGCTGCAACATGAAATTAATTATGGGTAAAGTAGTTGTAACAAGAAGGTTGAATAGTCAAAGTGGTTGAACAAGAAATTAATTATGGGTAAAGTGGTTGCAACAAGAAGCTAATTAAGGATATATAAGTTACAACAATGTATTTATGATTTGAATAATTAAGGAAAAGTTAGTTTCAATGAGAAAGTGGGTTAGCCCTAGAATAAGGAAAAGGGGTAAAACAGTTACAAGGTAGCCCCTAAAGGAGGTCACTTGGGAAGTATAAATAAGACATCAAGAGATTCCCATTAGAACCTATTGTGAATATTGAATATATAAGTGACTGAGGTAACCAAGGATATATTAGGTGAATTTTAGAGGTAAGGTGAAGTAACAAAGGCCGAAAATCCAAGGGAGGATGAAGTTTTTTGATGATACTATTCTAAGGTATGTTATATACAGGTCATCTTACCATTTTATCTATAAAGGTTTTTATAGAATTATTTAGATAGCTAAAATCATAGGTTGTTGAGAATACATATCTAGGTACCGTGTGGTATAAATTTCCTCTTCTAGGGCATTGCACTTTTGGAGATACACTCTGTGGAAGATAGGGGTTTTGGCTAGTCCTGAAACTAGTTTTAAACAAATGTTCTGAGTAAAACATCCATAACTTCTTCACAGAGAATAAAAATGATGTGAGATTAATTTAAATGGAAATCATACAGTCCATATTTTTCTATGTGATATTTTTAGAATAAAATATCAAATACTGAGCACGTGGCATGCCGTACAAGTTCACTCTTTATAATAGGCCGAAATTCAGCAAGGTCTACCATTTTCTCTATACCTCCTTTTTAGGAATGATTCAAGTAGTGAAACTTGGAGGAATTTTTGTATACACACTGAAGAAGGTTGGTTACAATTTTCATACCTTTTTTCATTGTAGGTGCAAAGTTATGCTTGTTGAAATTTAGGGTTTGTGACTAATTCAAGACTACTCTCGTGAGACTAAGGTAAATGTTGATGAAGATGCTATTCTCTTGTTGTTGAAGTTGAGGAAGGTATGCAGTTCTATGGTCACATACACCAGGTTAGATATAGGATTAGAGGTATGTTTATATTCTTAGTTTGAAGTTGCATCGTGGTGATATTGTGGAGCATGCTTGAGGCATGTTTTGGTGAATTTTTGGTATATGTCTTGTGGTACATATTGAATGTATTGTACATGTTTCTTGAGGAAAATCTGTTGAGGCACATTGTTGGTGCATATCTAGGCGAAATAGGTATATCTTTTGATGCATTATTGAGGTGCATGATGGAGAATTGTTAGTTGTATTTGGCACATACCCTTGATTATTTTGTTGAGGTAGATTATGAGTCATTTGGTACATGTATGAGGATTTTTTATAGAGATGCATTATTGAAGATATTGGTATAGGTTGAGTTTGCGTAATAGTTAGGATTTGACACATGGTCATTATTACAGTTCATGGTATTCGGTTTATGGATGATGGTATTCTTGTTACATGTTTTAGATATCTATTGGTGATGTTAGACATCTAGTTGAGAGGTGTCCTTGGTATATGATCCATGTGAGAGGATCTGGTTGAGTATCAGTGATAGTGACAGGTTGGATAGGTTGGTCAGTGACAAGTTGATAGTGATAGTGGTAGTGGTGGTGATTGTGGTAGCGATGGTTGGTCTACATGTTTTAGGGCGATAGGATGGGGAAAAGAAAGGCGGTTGTAGCCTCCTTCTAGTTGGTGCCAGAGAACTCATGGAGTTGGATCTTCCTTCAGGTTGGAGCCTGAGAATTAGGGGGTTGTAGCCACCTTCTAGTTGGAGCCAAAGAATTCAGGGAGTTGGAGCTTCCTTCAGTTTGGATCTTGAGAATAAGGGGGTTATAACCTCCTTCTGGTTGAAGCCAGAGAATTCAAGGAGTTGTAGCTTCCTTTAGGTTGGAGCCTATAAATAGGGGGTCGTAGCCTCCTTCCAGTTGTAGCTAGAGAATTGCGAAGTTGGTGCTTCCAATGAATGTATTCTTTGATATGTAAGAAATAATTATGTGGTTTTCTCCCATTTGGGTTTCCACATAAATTATGTTGTACTGTGTATTTGATGTGATGCTATTATTTTTATATGCTCATGATATATTGATGATACATTTATGATATATTACTGATTAAGTTGAAGTTTGCGTTTTGTGGTTAAAAGTGCTAAAATTGATCATATTGATTCACCCTCCCCCTTTTAGTATTCCAACATCCTTCGCCATCGTTAAAACATGAAAGATGATTGAAGAAATAGAAGAAGATTCCCTCAAAAATAAAAATACCTTCTTGGTAAAAAGTAAAATGGGAGAAGGAAAATAATTTAGCAAACCAAATAAGTGGTCTATCATTCATTTGTAGGAGAGGAAGTATAGTAAAGGAAGAATTTGAGTCAATTTTTATTAACATCATGTTGGGCTTACAAATTTTCCCTGGCTTATCTCAATTCATCAAGATCATGCTAATCAGGGCCTTTATACAAAGACTAATTAGTTAGTTTTTGCAACCCTTCCTGGGGGAAGGAGTGGCAACATGCCATGTGATGACCTTCTTAGAAGTGCTAGATGTCTTGATACTTCATAGTAATGTTAGGATGGATTCTACAAAATATTGTAAACTTGATGGGTTTTTTCATGCAAATTTTAAAAGCTTATGGGGTCATCCCTACATTCTTAAGTTTATAGTCAACAATGTTAGAATTCAATGCACCATTAAAGATGTAGATATATGGTTAGATAAATATATTTTTTGGTGGGAAATGCATTTTATATGTGATAAACTACTTTACTCAGTGAGAAAATAGGGATACCCTCTGGGGAATGGCGAAGAGTATTTGAAAATTTCCAACAACGTAGAATTAAGGGAGGTGACAAGTAATATATACATAATTATAGATGAAGATGCTAAAGATCACAAAGAATATGCCATGCTAGTGACTTGGTTAAGTGGATATGAAAAAGGAGAACCACAAATCCGCTATTAATATCATATGCAAATTTTATTGAAGTAAGAACTTTGATGACATTTAGTTTACCACTATTCAATATCATGGCACAATTGGAATGCTAGGTGGGACTTGCAATGACTTTGAGTTTACAAAAATATGTTATTTATTATGTCTCACGTTTTTAATGGATATATACAAATAACTACTATAAAATATAAAATATTATATGTTTGTAACGGATATATAAAAATAACTAATATTAAATATTATATGTAAACGTAGTTTCATAAAACTCTTTAAATATATGATGTATTATAATTGCTAAATGATTGACCATCAAAATAATTCTAAAATATTAAAATATAGCCTTTATTTCATGATAATGGAATAAGGAATATTTGCATTAAGATTTGGGTTTCAAATTATGGAATACAAATTATTTGATTTTATTACTTGGAAAATATTATTCGAAAGAAGGTATTTTTTTTTAAAAAGACAGTTTAAGTGCTTCCATTTTCTTCTAGAAACTCTATTATCTTGAGACTAAAAAGAAGAATGTTTATTATAATTTCAATTAGAGAAGGAAAAATTGTCATGGTTGGAAATGGAGATAACGTTTTTGTTCTTGATCTTAATCTACAACTCCCTTTTCTTTTCAGGTGATTCCTCTCCTAATTATCCTCTTCCTTCGTAGTATGTTTACACTCCCTTGGTGATCTAGATTTAGATCCAAGAGCTTGATGGGGCTTAGAAAGGCCTAAAAATAAATGTTCTCAGAATGTCTTCAAAATGGATGTGTGCGTAGGCCTCGTCGATACAAACCCAACACAACTTGAAAGGGATCAAACAGATGTTGTATGCTCATGATATCACATTCTGCTCATTTTGCCAAACAGGCAAACAAAATGCTGACTGTACAGTCCGTACAATCCATATAGTTCCACATGGTAGATGACTATATAGGTCGTACAAACATACAGATGATGTGGCAGGCATAGTCAACGTTGATGTGGAATCTTCTGGAGGTGACACATGGCAAGGCGTATGAACAGGTGACGTCGACAGGTATTGTGGACTACTAACATGGTACGAATAGGTGGACCAACTGGGAGGTGACATGTGTCACCACTAAAAGGGTGACACTTGGCACGCTCGTATGAAGACATGTGGCAGAACAACAACAATATGACTAGGAATATCACATATCCATTCAGATGTTGACAAGTGACACTTTTCAGGAAAATGAAGAGGTGCCACGTGGCCCAAACGTGAGCTACCATGTGGCACCCTATCATTTGATGGTAGGTTAAAATATTTTGGAGCTCATGGGATTCGACCCCATGACTTGTTGGTGGAGGAATGACTTAGGGACAGGTCATATTACCAACATGCCACATTTTGGTGTTTGTTATTACAACCCACCATATAATATATAAAGTGTGTCAATGTAAACCACAGATTCCTCCATACCATAACACCACAACTGCCATTTGGAGGGCGCTCAACTACCAAGGCGCAGGCCACGTTTCAAAGAATTAAACCACCAGCGCGCAGGGCTCGGGATATGCCATATGCTCGGGGTTATAACCACTGGTTTGGGCACATATTTAGGGTTCAGTCGTATCCCCATGCACCATATGACTAGTTATTTCGGGCTAGGGGCAAGCACGCACCCCTTTGGGTTGGTGCTTGGCCACCTTTATGCCATGTGACCCTAAATTGGAGTGCTCTCCTAGGACATTTGGGCTAAATTTGATTTTTTTATGCAGAAGTGGGTTTTCCAACTATAGAATAGTGATTTTTTTACGATTTTATGCCTGTTATTGGGGAGTTTTGTCCCTTTTTGGGGGATATTGAGCTATTGTTGAGGCCAGATCTTGGGAGGAAATTGGGATATGGTTACCAACTCTGTATATATATAAAACGGTCCTTCTTGAGTCCATGAGAGGACATTCAGAGCATAGTTATGCTGAAGGAAATCCAAGCCAAAGCCATTTTTATGTAGGGAAGTTGTTGAGGAGCACAAATTTGCAGGCCATTTGTGGGAGCTTTGGTCATTTGTTTTGAGTGTCGTTTCTCCTGTTGGGTTCTTAAGATCTAGGAGAACAAGACCAGATTAGTATTGTAACCTTTTGGCACTACTGTGATGTACTTATTGAGCTTTGAACAGAAATAAGAAATCCTCACCCACTGAGACAAAGGCCCAGAGACGTAGGCGAGATTGTCGAACTCTGTCATCACATTGTTGTTATGGTTTGATGTTGTTTATTACTTCATTTTAATTCTTTACATGTTTATATGGATGTGATATCTTCTCATATCTTCTTCCTCTTTCTTTAAGCTTCCTTAATTGGTTAATGAAAACACGCATAATAACTCAACCATAGTCGTGTAAAAGATCTTTTCAGATCAAGTGGTACCATAGCTAGTTGACATTTGGATTTGAGTTTTGTATGTTAACCGAGGAAAAGATAATTCATGGTGAAGGCAAGATTTTTCAATAGAATCCATTGATTGGATTGATAAAGAGAACTTCTCACAACGAAAAGATGGCATCGGAAGAGGGACTTTCTCAGGATGAGAAAGAGTTTCAGAAAACTTTCTTTGCTCTGTCAGAGATGATGAAAGTTTTGTACGAGGATTACTTGGAACGAAAGAGACCAGTTTTGGGTGAATCTTCAAAGGGAAAAATTGAAGAGGGAGAGGATCCTCCTCATATTCCTCCTTCACCTCCATCAGAACCTCTTTCTTCTCCTTCTCCTTCAAGTTCAAGTTCTAAATCCAATGAAAAGAAACATGTTCATAAACATAAGAATGAAATTCCATTATTAAAACTTGATGTTAAATTTGAGTTACCCATATATGATGGTGAAGTAAATGTAGAGAGACTTGACAATTGGGTCAGACAGATGGAGGTCTATTGCAGTGTGCAAAAGATCAAGGATGAGGCCACACAAATCAAGTTGACATCATTGAGACTTGTAGGCACAACACTCATCTGGTGGAAAATAAAGTTGCAAAACGGAATGCAAAAAGTGGGTAATGTATTTCCATCATGGAAAAGTTTTATTTCTGCACTTAGAAAGCAATTCTATCCTTTGGGTTATAAATAAAAAGTGTTAATTAAATGAACATAAGGTTTTCAAAAAATGGCATTGATGTTAGATGTCCCTTTACATACCCAAGAAACCCTTATGAAGTATATAGGAGGTTTACCTGCACATATTAGAAGCATTGTATTCATGTTTGGACCAACTAACCTTGATGAGGTTTATGTTCAAGCGACAAACATTGGAGCAGGGAAAATAGGTGTTGGTGTATCAGGGGAATCATCTTCAAGGAAAGAGGACAAGAGGAAATGGCATGGAAAGAAGTCAAATGCAGTGAAGAGAAAGGAAGAGAGGCCCTTTTGCAAGCATTGCAAGAAAGAGGGGCATGATGAGGACCGTTGTTGGCTGTTTCATCCCGAGAAGAGGCCAAAGTGGTTCAAGGAAAAGATAGGGAGTCAAACAGTTCCAGCGACAAAACGACCCACAGACTTGGGATCAGATTTAGGTGATGAATCAAAGGTCTCATTGGTTGGTATGAAAGTTAAAATTGGTGAAGGAAATGATTGTAGAAGTAACTTGTTTTATGTCAGGGTCATAATGCGGCACACTAAGATAGACACATTAATTGACAGTGGATCTCAATCTAATCTAGTCTCTAAGAAATTGGTTAAGAAATTGGGGTTAAAAACACAAGTACATCATAAGCCATACAAACTTAAATGGATAAGCAACCATCATCAAATGCACATAAAAAATCAATCCACAATCAAATTTGCAATTTCATCTAAGTATGTGGATGAGGTAACATGTGATGTATTGCCACTAAGTGAATGTGGAATGGTCTTAGGTAGTCGATACTTGTTTGATCGTAAATCAATCTTCTATAGGAGAAAGAATCAATATCAATTAACCAAAGGAGGTCAAGGTTATGTGGTTCATGCTCATCATGTAAAGGGAAATTAAACTCTTCAAACTATGGAACAATTAAAGAAGGTAGTTCAAGAAAGAAACAAACCTATAATTGTTTCAAGTCAAGTAATCTATCTTAAGAAAGAACAGGACATGATCGTTGAATGGAAAATCAATCACATTTTTCTTCAAGATAAGCTCATGTCGTGCAAATATTACAAGTATATAAACTCATTTGTAGTCATGTTTTTTATGCTATCATTAGTAATTTTTTCTACATGGATGATAATGGCTCCAGTAAAATGTGACAGGGTTCAAATGGATAACCATATGATGTCAATTGTTATGATTGTATTACAGTTGATCTTGATGAGACAGGTGCACAGGACATAGTTCAAAGACAAAGGACAAGACAATTGGCCTATCCCAAGCTTGTTGAATGGTCAGTAACCATTTGGGGACCAAAAGGTCCTTTAGTGGGGAGGTGTGATCCAAATTCAGATATAGGAGCTTGATGGGGCTAAGAAACGCCTAAAAATCAATGTTCTCGTAATGTCTTCAAAACAGATGTGTGCGTAGGACTCATTGATATGAACCCAATGCAACTTGAATGGGCTCAACTAGATGTCGTATGTTCCTGATATCACGTTCTATTCGTTTTTCCAAATAGGCAAAAAATGTTGATTGTATAGTTCGTATAGTGCCATATGGTAGCTAACTGTATAGGCCGTACAACCATACAATTGACATGGTAGGCATAGTCAGCGCTGATGTGGAAGCTTCTATAGGTGACATGTGGTAGGGTGTACAGATAGGTGACATGGACAGGTACAGTGGACTGTTGATGTGGCAGGAATAGGTGGACCAACCGGGAGGTGACACATGTCACAACTGAAAGGGTGACACATGGAACGAACTTATGAATAAATGTGGTAGAACAACAACAAGATGACTAGGAATATGACAAATCCATTCATATGTTGACAAGTGGCACTTTTCGGAAAAATTAAGAGGTGCCACGTGGCACCCTATCATTTGATGGTAGGTTAAAATGTTTTGGAGCTCATGGGATTCGACCACATGAATTTTTGGTGGAGGAATGACTTAGGGATGGGTCAGATTACCAATGTGCAACATTTTGGAGCTTGTTATTACAACCCACCATATAATATATAAAGTGTGTTAATGTGAAGCAAAGGTGGAAAGGGGGGCTGGGGCTAAGCCCCAGCCCGAGGTTTCACCCATATCATAGCATCAAAACTGCCATTTGGAGGGTGATCCAATACCAAGGAGAGGTGATCTAGGTGGATATTGGTGGCCACCCAACTTTTCCAACTAGCTCAAAACAATTTTCTGGCAATTTTGGCAATTTATTATTTTTAGCAGTTTTAACTTCCGAGGCCATTTTGAGGGCCTAAATGAAGGTTTTTCCGGATCGAACTTCTCAATGATATACGAAACCATGATTTATCCCCCAAAATTATTATCCTCAATAATACCTTTCCAACGAGCTATCATACGCCTGAAACGAAGATTGTATGCAAAAGTTACGACCCCGAGAAGTTGATGTACTAACTTACCCAGACGGGGCCCACATGACTTTTGGCGCTTCATCCCCTAGGGTTAGGTTTTTGGATCTCTAGGGTTTTTTGCATTCCTGTTTATTGTAAAAATTCCTTCAGAGCCTCATTGTAATCATCTTCTTGTGAATGAGCATAGTCGTCACATCTCTTCTCAGAGATAATCCGCCACCATTCCAACAAGCTTGTTTCTGCTGCATTTTACAGTTTAAGCTTATTTCCTTATTGAATGGAAAACCAAATTTATTGTATCTCTACTATTTTGTGTTAAGCACCTGTTAATAATTTGTAGTCATTTTGTTCTTCTCATAAAATGTAGATCAATGGTATCAGAGAGGTCTTCTCCTTATCATCTTAATGCATGTCCCCAACGAGGTCGGAGTACAAAGAGTTGGGTCTCGAGCTTCTTTCTCTTAAGGAAAAAATATCTCGCACGCCCAAGAGAACCCTCATGGCAGGAGAAAATAAAGATGAAGGGACAAGATATCCTTTCAAACTATTGATTAAGGAAGCCCTTACTCAACAAAGGAACGAGATCATGGATAGTTTCACGCAAATCCTTCAACGACTACCAACAAGTGACACATCTTCTTCGAGCAGAAGTGTCTCCCCCTTCAAGGTACAAATAAAATTCAATATTCATATATTTGAAGGTCAGATAGATGAAGATTGTGTAGACAAGTCATTGAATCTACTAGAAGGGTATTTTTCTGTCCATAATATTTCGAGTAGAGAAACTTTTAATTTTGCGCTCCTCAAAGTTGTTCCCCATGTCAAAGATTGGTGGGAAACTTTCTGTGAGAAAAAGGAAACAGAGGAACCCTCATTATTTACAGTCACAGCCACCTGGGAATCCTTTAGGGATGCTATTAAGAAACAATACTACCCTGTTTGAAGTTATGACGACTTGTATACCAAATGGACCACACTGCGACAAGAAAGAGACTAAGCAGTTCCATATTTCACAAATATCTTTCATACCTTGCGTACCAAGATGGGTATCAAATATTCACAGTGAAATATGGTGCTCAAGTATCACAACGCTCTACATAGATACATCTAGACCGAAATGGAATTTCTAGACATCTCATCCTTGGGTGCGGCATACCGATATGCCACCAAAATCAAGCAGAAGCTCAAACAAAAGATGCGACAATTTGGGCCTGGGAACCCCTCACAACAAAAGATAGGAAAGGGTGGCCCTAACCCACAAAACAAAGGACAAAGAAAATATGGACAGTATCAGGACAACCAGTCCAAGCCATAAGCAAAGAAGGACACCAGAAAGACAAAGAAAGATACTGGGAAGTGGTGCAACTTCGATAAGATCCCTTGGCATAACATTGTTGAATACCTCTAAAAGTAGTAGTTGGTGGCCGAAGTGAAAGCCTCTGAATCATATGCAGTTTCAAACTCTGAGCCAGAACTAGAAAGAGGAAGACAAATCATTAACGTGGAACCTAGTGCCACTGTTTCTACCACCAAGCTCCATCCTGGTGAACCAGATGAGCCTAAAGAAGGAGAATGCCTCTTCCATTCACAGATGTGGGTAAAAGGAACCCCACTGCACTTCATCATTGATAGCGGTAGCCAGAAGAACCTCATCTCAGCAGAGGTCGTTAAGAGGCTGTCCCTGCCGAAAACGCCGCACCCATAACCCTAGACCATTGGATGGCTCTACCAAGGAAGCTTTCTTCGTGGTAGCTAACAGTGATGACTGTCGTATGACATCAATCCCTTCAAAGATGAGGTATTGTGTGATGTTTCTTCTCTCGAAGTTTGTGATGTTCTTTTGGGACAACCTTATTTATGGAAACGTCATGTTGTATATGATTCTAGGCCTTGTAGTGTTATTATTACTTTAAATAGGAAATTGTACAGGATACCTAAGGCAGTCCCACCTAGTGTTATTTCCTTGATCTCTACTAAGAAATGCAGGAAGGTCATGTCTCAGATGGGGAAGTTTTTCTTCTTCATGATTCGATCTTAGAATAAGTGAAATATCACAACCACATCTAGGGTCTTTGTGGCTGACCTCTCCACACAGCATAAGCAAGTAGATAAGGTCGTGGAAGAATACTCAAATAATATCTCCTCACTATCGGGGTACCTCTGCACTGCCAGGTCATGAACCCAATCGATCTGACCCCGGATGCACCGCTGCCCAATGGGCCATTCTATCGTCACTCTCTGTTAGAGAATGAGGAGATAAAGTGACAGATCAAAGAACTGCTCCACAAGGGGAACATCCATCCCATCTCATCACCTTGAGGGACCCCAATCATGATGGTACAAAAGAAATATGGAACCTGGCGACTCTGTATTGATTACCAGGATCTAAATAAAATCACAGTCAGAAACTGGTACTCGATTCACCGAACCGACGACCTCCTTGATCTAATCATGGGGGCAAAATACTTCAGTAAAATTGATCTAAAGTCTGGCTACCACCATATCCCGATAGAATAGACAGATGTATGGAAAACCACCTTCAAGTCAAAGGAAAGTCTTTTTGAATGGTTGGTCATGCCCTTTGGTTTGACAAATGCTCCAACCACTTTCATGAGGATGATGGAAAATATCTTGCGACCATTCACCAATACTTTTGTAGTGGTGTAACTGGATGACATTCTCATTTACAACAAGACTTGGGCTGAACACTTGCAGCATATCCAATTGGTTTTGCATGCCCTGCGGCAACACAAGCTATATGACAACTTGGAAAAATGATCCTTCTGCATGGACAAGGTCCATTACCTGGGCTACATAATTGATCAACATGGCATACATGTGGATCCAGCCAAGATCCAATTCATCCGTGACTGGCCAGCCCCAACCACACTCACTAACCTTCGGAGCTACTTGGGCCTTGCCAATTTCTACCACAGGTTCATGTTGGGATTCTTCCATATTGCATGCGCACTCAGCCAAATAACCAGGGGTAGTGGTAAGGAGAAATTTGCGTGGGGCCGGTCCCAACAAAAAGCATTCGACGATTTGAAGCAGCACTTGTGCTCAGCCTCGGTACTTTAACTACCAGACCTGCAACATCCCTTTGAGATCGAGACATATGATTTAGACTATGTGGTGGGTGTCGTTGTCACTCAGCACGACCACCCCGTGGCCTATCATAGTGATATGCTATCAGATGTTGTCCGTAAGTACTCTACTTATGACAAAGAAATGTACTCCATTGTGCAAGCCTTCCTCTAGTGGAGACATTACATTATTGGGAAGGAGACATTCATTCACACTGATCATAATCCACTGCAGTTCATGTAGACACAAGGAAAATTAAAGAATGATTGACATCAAAAGTGGTCCACATACTTGCAACAATTCCACCTCAACATCAATTATAAAACAAGAAGCACCAATTGCATCATTGATTGCCTCAGCAGATCACCAGTCACGACACTCACCATGGTGCTAGATTCCTATGGCCATGAGACCTATGGATGGCCCCAACTCTATGAGATAGATGCAGACTTCGCCACCACCTACAAAATGTTGTGTCCAAACGCAGTTGTCGATAATTTTCATCTTCAGGATGGGTTGTTGTGTCGTCTGGGCCATATCTGTGTTCCATCAAGCGAACGAGTGAAGTTGATTTGGGAAGCCCACTATAGTTGGGTATCAGGACACTTCGGTGTCAAAAATACAGTGGTGATCCTACAGAAACATTTCTACTGGATGAAACTTCGATAGGAGGTCAACAAATATATCAGGTCCTGCACTACCTGCACTATTTCCAAATCGACCACTAAGAAATGGGGCCTTTACACCCCTCTTCAATATCCTGATAGGCCATGGGAATCCATCTCAATGGAATACATGTCGGGCATCACGTCCACCAATTTAGGAAATGACTATGTTTTTGTGGTTGTTGATTGCTTTTATAAGATGGAGATTATGGTTTCCTACAAGAAGAACATCACAATAGAGGCCACTGCCAAGCTCTTCTTTGAACGAGTCTGGGTACATTTTGGAATCCCACAAACCATTGTCTCATATCAATATAGTTGATTTATCAACACATTATGTTCGAGCCTCTGGTCACTGCTGGACACCAAGCTCACAAAATCGACGACCTTCCACCCTGAGATAGATGGCCAAACCGAGGTTGTAAATCAAATGATTTTTCATATCCTTAGCATGTATAATTCAAATCACCCTCGCACATGGGATGAGATCCTTCCCTATGTCCAACATAGCTACAACCGAGCCCTTCATAGCTCAACCGGACACAACCCCTTTCAGGTGGGGTTGGGATTCCAACCATTGGGTCCCATAGTTTTTGCACTTCCCCTTGTGGTCACCTCGACCGACTCATATCCTACTCCAATTGAAGCTGACAAAGACACAAGGTTCATTGAGAGGATATAGCACATCCTCCAACAGGTTTAGGATATCCTACAGAAGTCCAATGACAAGTACAAGCAGCACCATGATCAACATCGGGTGCCACATAAGTTTCAGGTGGGCGACAAAGTTTGGTTGCACTTGCAGAAAGAATTCCTTATAGGACCCCATAGGAATCTTCTCCCACTCCATTATGGGTCGTACACCATCACCAAGGCCATGGAGGATAATTCTTTTGAGCTCAACATTCCTCCTTTCCTTGGTCTGCACCCAGTGTTCAACATGGATCTCCTTCGCCCTTAACAGGGCATCTTACACCAACAGATCTCAACCCTAACTGCATACAACAGGCATCCAACGATCATATTTTGGACACACATATCAAGGGCACTCTACAACAAAGGATCCATCTTTATCGAGTCATCAAAGCAGGGAATCTCCTACACTAAGGCAGGTGGCTCACCCAGGACCAAATTAAGCAGAGATTTCCTCATCTGATGGGGGAACTCAACACAATGGATACCATTTCTTCCTAAGGAGGGAGGATTCATCTAGGTGGATATTGGTGGCCACCCACCTTTTCCAACTGGCTCCAAAAAACATTCTGGCAATTTTGGCAATTTACTATTTTTAGCAGTTTTAACTTCTGGGGCCATTTTGAGGGCCTAAATGAAGGTTTTTTGGGATCGAGCTTCTCAATGATAGTCAAAGGCATGATTGATCCCATAAAATGAATATCCTCAACGATACCTTTCCAATAGGCTATCATACGCCTAAAACAGAGATCGTATGCAAAAGTTACGACCCCAAGAAGTTGATGTACTAACTTACCTAGACAGGGCCCACATAACTTTTGGTGCTTCATCTCCTAGGGTTAGGTTTTTGGATGTCTAGGGTTTTTGGCATTCCTGTTTATTGTAAAGATGCCTTCAGAGCCTCATTGTAATCATATTGTTGCGAATGAGCACAACTATCACATCTCTTCTCAGAGATAAGTTGCCACCATTCTAGCAAGCTTGTTTCCGCTGCATTTTACAGTTTCAACTTATTTCCTTATTGAATAGAAAACCAGTTTTAATGTATCTCTGTTATTTTGTGTTAAGGACCTATTAATAATCTATAGTCATTTCGTTCTTCTCATAAAATCCGGATCACGTAGGCTACGTTTCAAATAATTAAACCACTAGCGCGTAGGGCTCAGGCTATGCCATATGCTCAGGGCTATAACCACCAATTTGGGCACATATTTAGGGCGCGGTCATATCCCCATGCGCCATATGACCAATTATTTTGGGCTAGGGCCCATCGAGAAACCCTTTGGGTTGGCACTTGGCCACATTTATGCCATATGACCCTAAATTGGAGCACACGCCCAGCCCTTTTGGGGTAAATTTGATTTTTTATGCAAAAGTGGGTTTTCCAACTATATAATAGTGATTTTTTTATGATTTTATACCTGTTATTGGGGATTTTTAGCCCTTTTGGGGGGATATTGGGCTGTTTTTGAGGCCAGATCTTGGGAGGAAGTTGGGAGATGGTTACCAACTTCATCTATATAAACTAGGACTTATTGAGGCCATGGGAGGACATTCAGAGCAGATTTATGCTAAAGGAAAGCCAAGCCAAAGCCATTTTTATGCAGGGAAGTTGTTGAGGAGAACATCTTTGTGGGCCATTTTCTAAGAGCTTCGGTCATCCGTTTTGAGTGTCGTTTCTTCTGTTGGGTTCCTAATATCTAGGAGAACAAGACCAGATCATTTTTGTAACCTTTTGGCACTGCTGTGATGTACTTATTGAGATTTTAACAGAAATAAGAAAGCCTCACCCACTGAGACAAAGGCCCAGAGACGTAGGCGAGATTTCTGAACTTCATCATCACATTGGTGTTATGGTTTTCTATTGTTTATTGCTTCATTTTAGTTCTGTACATGTTATATGTTTGTGATATCTTCTCATATATTCTTCATCTTTATTTAAGCTTGGTTAATTGGTTAATGAACACACGCATAATAACTCAACCAGAGTCGTGTAAAAGATCTTTTCAGATCACTTGGGATGGGGGTACTTTAATTCCTCTAGACAAATTTAGTTCAATCATCACACAAGTCAAGTATTTTCCATTATTTGAGGATCATTTCACTATTAAGAGGCATATTTTTATCATAATACCCATGGAGCATTCTTCTTCATCCCTTGAGAGGAATTTTGTTAGTTTATCCTAGGAGGAGATGATCCAACCGTAGTACTATGTTAAGCATTAGGGGTCATAATTAGACTTAAGTATGTAATTTACATTTCATTTATGTATCTTAATAAAATAATCCCCAAACCTACATTTTCGTTCATTCTTCTTTTTAATCTCATGCCACCCCACTAAATAAGAGTCTACAATGATTAACTACAATTTAAAAATATCATTCCACCCCTCTAAAGAAGAGTCCAGAGTGATTAAATAGAATTTAAAACCTCTAAATGAACTTCATGTACAATGATAACCATCAATGCAAAAATAAGTGCATTCATATTTCTTCTCTATCGACTGCAAGAGGACAAGGTTCCTCATTTGGAACTTCTATACAAACATTGTTTTCCTTTATTGAAATAGGAGGTTGTTGATTTAAATCATTCCGATCATGTTCATCCTCTACATATGGTTGTTAACATGCTTTCCAACATTTTTTTTTTGGTTTCCTTCCATCTATTCCATTTAGAGTAGGATCTAATTTTAGGACAAGAATCCTATAGATTCCCTATTTATTGGTAGAGCTAATAGAGAAAAGAAATATTATCATAATCCGAAACTTGAACCCAACTAAAAATTTCATGTTGAAAAACCTACCTAATGTCAATATAAACACATAATCAGACATATATGAAAATACCTAGATTAATTCTCTTTAGATCTATTTTTATATAGCTATCCATATTATAGATAACATTTTTATTATAGACATACTAGTTGGATCAAAATTATCAAACCATAGGGTATAAAAAAGACCCTCTCTTCCCCAAATCCAACATCCTCCTCTAAATATTTTTGATAATCAACATGATTTTAAAAATGAATTAATTTTTTTTATAGAGCATAAATAAAAATCATAATGTTTTCTCCAAGTTGAGTAAATCCAATGGTACAAATTCGATGTGGAAGGTCAAAATGCATTAAATATACATATTAGCGAAAAAGATTTGTAATATGAAAGTAATTTCACAACATTAGGATTAGAGACCTCCAACTTTGGAACCTCCTTAGATGTTTCCACAATATACACAATAGATGTAGGAGGATATATAGTAGATGATTTCTTATAGCCTACATTCATAAAAGAAATAGTTTTTTAATATGAATATCCTCCATTTTCCACCACTATTGACACAACTATATAAGTAAAGTGAGATTATAATCTTCAGTAATTTTATATTCATAAAGAAATAAGTGTCAACCACTTTTATACAATAACATCCCATGCATAAACACCAACTCGAGTTTTTTTTTTAATATACACAGTTTCATCAGATATCCGATGAAACTGTGCCTATTATTTATATGCAAAATTTATTCAGATATCCAATGAACAGTCCGATAGTAAAATCCATCGAAGGTATAACACCTCCATCGTATCTACTGTATAGATGTTGAATATCCAATGACCGTGAGAGTTGGATATCCAAATACAAGTCCAAAAATAATATCCATGGAAGGTATGCCCCCTCCATCATATCTATTGTATGGATTTTGAATATGTGACGTGTAGTTACGTTGGACTTCCGACGAGTATCTACCAGAAATAATGGTTGCTTTCGATGAGATTTTGGTCCTTAGGGTCATCGACATAACCGACATTTTTTTTTTCTGATATCCGACGTTAATATTTTCATCAGATATCTGACCACATTACACTGATGAAACTAATAAGCAGGTTTCATTGGAGTGTCGAAGGAATTGCGTCGAACAACTAATGTATCGTGATCAGATTTCAGTGAAAAATAATTGGTGTGCATAAAACATAGAACATATTGTAGTTGGTTCACAATGATATATGTTGCTTCAATATACCCTCTTGAGTAGGTGCAAGGTTATTTTAACCTTTATTTATGATCTATCTTGATTCACTTGGGTTTGTTTCCTGAAAAATAATAATCATGTATTTGAAAAGATTAAATAATTTAGGGCCTTTGCTAAAAATAAATTCGGTTGACCCATCAAGTTACTGAGATCAGATAATGGTCATGAGTATGTGAATTGATGTTTTGAAGAATACCTTATTTGATTTGGTATTGATTTCCAGTGGTTGGTACCTCAGACTCCTTAACTGAATGGTGTTGTAGAACACAAGAACCAGACATTATTCGAAATGGCTAGATGTCTTTTACATGCCAAATATTTTCCTCCTCGCTTCTCAGATGAAGATTTATATTGTGAAAACTATCTCCTCAATCATATTTTAACTCAAGATGTCAATTATGTGACTCCATTAGAATGCCAGTTTGGAAGAAACCCCTTTGTTGGCCACCTCTATGCATTTGGATGTGTTTCTTGGAATCATATTCCAAATAATTGTAGAAAGAAATTGGATGAAAAGAGTCATGATTTCATCATGATGGGATACTTCGAAGAGTCTAAATCCTATGGACTATTTGAACATGTCAAATGATAGATCATTATCAAAATAAATGTGTGGTTTAATAAGAAGTCTTCAGGAATTAAGTTGTTGAACGCTTCCTATGGTTTACTACAGGATGTTCCCTTTGATGTTTTTTCTGACAATGGCTCTCCTATTTTATTTTTCAGTACTTCAATAGTTGAACTATGTTTCTTTTTTAACTAGAAAATTGACATATGTTCCTTATTCAATTGATCAGTTGACTTATTTTCCAGATGGTCCTCCATCACCTTCAAATAAAAATTCTCCTTCTTCTTATCAACATTCTATTGTGGATATTAGTTCACCCATTTTCTTCCTACCTAGATGGGATGCTAATATGATTGAAGCTATTGGATATGATGTTGGTGATATTTATATAGGCCAAAAAACATGTCGTTATAAGAAGCATGCCAACATTACTTTGATAACTCATGTTCTTGAAACTTGTGATCCTATTACCTACTTATATGCACAAGGAAAACCTAAATAGGAGTAGGATATGTAGACTAAGATGAATTCTCTTCGAAAGAATCATACTTGAGATTTATTTCCTCTCACTAAAGGGAAAAATATTGTGAAAGTTTGATGGGTATACAAGACCAAATTTACCTATGAAGGTGTTGTTGAGCAGCATAAATCTCACTTGGTCATGAAAGGATTATCTCAATAAGAAGGAATTGATTACACTAAGACCTTTTCCTCTTTTGCAAAGATGAATTATATTCGACTGATTCTTTCCCTTTTTTCTCATTTTAGATGGCATATCCACTCGATGGATGTAAAAAGTTCCTTCCTTCATAGTGACTTATCTGAAGAAATTTTAATGGAACAACCTCCTTCCTTTGTGATGAAATATACTCTCACTTGTCAACTTCAAAAGTCTATTTATGGTTAGAAGCAAGCTCTGAGATCTTGGTATGCTAAGATTGATCATTTCTTTCTCCATCTTGGTTTGAAACATTGTGAATTTGATCATGGTTTATATGTACTCAATACTCATGGAAATAACTTGATTATTATTTTATATGTCGATGACCTTATCATAAAGGACAATAACATTTATCTCATTCTTATATTAAAGAAACAACTTCTTGACTCCTTTGACGCAAAAAATCTTGGTATTTTGCACTATTTTTTGGGTCTTCAAGTATTACCACTATCTAGTGGTTTATTTGTCAAATTTGGGTGAAACATTGAAACCTGCACAGAGAACCTAGCTAGAGAAATTCACACAAATCTTGCAAAATAAATAGAGAGAGAGTGAGATAAGAATGAGAGAAAGAATGAATGCATTGTATTAAACGAATGGTAGAATGAGTAAATAATACATGAAATAATCTACATGGCTAAGTGAATGCAATGTAGATATGATGTAGAGTGATCTGAAGCACCATAGTAATGATCTAGAGTAATCTAAACACTCACTAACATAAACCAGAGTAATATGCCACCTAGTCTAAGTTAATTGGTCCATGAAATCAATATTTAATTGAATCACAAGTGTGGAGAGAAACTAATGCATTAAAATTATATGTGCCCTCCTAGCTTCTTCCATGTGATATGTTGATTAATTGTGTTGGTTGTAATTGATTTCAACCCTTGAAGAAAGTCCAATAGTGAATTCCAGTAGCACAAAGATTTAGGTAATGGACCCAATTTTGTTTGATGTATAATGGTATGCGTTTTGATATATTTGCAGGTAAGACTATTCTATATGGATAGTACATGTCATGCCATTTTCAGTGGTATGTGGAACATCACATAACTCCTCACGGTTTGAGAGTTATGGCCTTACAAAGTTGAAGGACCCTCATATGATTGGCTTGAAACCCCAAAAGGTCAAAAAGTCAAAGTTCTTGCAAATAATAAAGTGAAGTGACAAAGTCAAAGAGGATTATTTAAATAATAAAGTGAAGTGACAAATTCAAAGAGGATTATTTAAATAATAAATTGAAGTGACAAAATAAAAGAGGATTATTTAAATAATAAAGTGAAGTGACAAAGTCAAGGAGGATTATTTAAATAATAAAGTAAATAGATAACTTTATAATTATGGAAAGTGGTTATAAGAAGGTTAACCCTAAAATGAGGAAAATGAGTTAAGTGGTCAAGTGGCTATTGGATACATGGACAAGTGGAAAATTGGGAAAAGTTGGACATAGGGGACTATGCGGACAAACTCGCTATGTGGACAAAGTGACCTAGAAGATGCTTCTAAGGAAGCTACTTGGAGAGTATAAATAAGAGGAAAGGATCTCTAATTTTAATCACACTTGAGAATATTGAATATCTATAGGTGACTGAGGTAACCAAAGGATATCTAAGCTGAATTTCAGAGGGAAGGTGAAGTAAACAAGGCCAAAATTCAAAGGAGGATAAATTCTTTTGATGATGCTTTCTAAGGTATGTTAATTACAGGTCATCTTACCATTTTCGCAATAACGCTTTTTCTAGAATGATCTAGACCATGAAATTGGGAGCACATTGAGGAAACATATCCATGTAGCTATGGTGAAAATTCCAACTTGTGGGTTGTTGTATTTGTTGAGTTACAATCCGTGGAAAATACGGTTTATGGCTAATCCTGAAACTAGTCTAAAACAAGTGTTTCGGGTAAAAACGTAATAACTTATTCATAACAGATCCCAAATCAGTAATAAAAAATGTGTTGTTTAGAATACAGTCTGTAGTGTGTAAAATGTTCAGATCCATACAACAAATATTTTGTGAGGGGCACACTCTACAATTCCGTTCTCTAGAATAAGCCAAAATTCAACAAGGTATGCCATTTTTTCTATAACTCCTTTTATGAGAGGTTCCAAGTAGTGATACCTGGAGAAATTGCATAAAACATATTGAAGAACATTATGTACTATTTTTATATCTTTATTCATTACAGGTACATAGTTATGATTATTTCAAGTTAGGGTTGTTGACTAATCCTAAACTAGTCATGTGAGACTAAAGTAAAGTTTGATGAAAATGATAGTCTCTTGTTGTTAATGTTAAGGAAGGATTACATGTCGAGGTATAGGTTGGTGCATGGTTGGTGCACTTGTTTATGGTACAATTTCATTACAGGTTGGTGCATGGATGATGCACTTTTTTATGGTACAGGTCGATTACAGGTTGAGGTACAGGTTGATGCATGGTCGATACATGGTTTAGGTTATTGGTACAAGTTATTTGGTGCAGGTTTATTGGTACATATTTACAATAGTATATCTCATATATCTCACAATGATGGTGTGACATTGGTTCCATCATTCTAGTTATACGTCAAGGCAGTTGGACGGGGCAAGGACATGTAGTTGTAGCCACCTTATGGTTGTAGCCAAACAATATAGGGGGTTGTAGCGTCCTTCTGGTTGTAGCCAAAGAATTGGGGAGTTGGAACTTCCCTCAGGTTGTAGCCTGAGAAACTAGGGGGTTGGAGCCTCCTTCCAGTTGCATATGGAAAACAAAGGAAGTTGGTGCTTCCAATGAATGTAATTCTTCAAGACATATAATAAAAAGCATTACGTGGTTTTCTCCCGCTTTGGGTTTCCACGTAAAAAAACTAGTGTGTTGTGTATGTTTATGATTGTTCATTTTTCATTGTTTATTTACTTTGCAAATATTGGATGATAATGCTACATTGATATAACACTTTCATTATATGGTTAAAAAGGATTAGATTTCTCTATTATTCTTTCACCCCGCCCCCCCGCCCCCCCCTTAGTAATCCAACAATTGGTATTAGAGTAGGTTCCTTCAGAAATCAGTTTAACCACTAAAAGGTAGATCATGGAGAGAAAAAACATGTATAAAAATGGAATACCACAGTTTTATGGACAAAAGTATTCCTTTTGGAGCATAAAGATGAAGACATATATACATGCATAGGGATTTGAAATTTTGCAATCAATTGTAGATGGATACACAACACCAGTAGTTTCGTTGACAAATGACAAAGCTATGAAACTCGGTTAGAATAATTACAAAGCCACAAATGCAATTATGAATGGTATTGGATAATCAATATTCGCCAAATTTTCACATTGTAAATCCGCTAAATAGATTTGGGACAAACTTTGAAATATTTATGAAGGAGATTCAAAAGTCAAAGCAGCAAAGCTTCAAACTTACAGAGGTTAGTTCGAACAACTAAAGATGAAAGAAGATGATAAAATTGCAACTTAATTTTTACGAGTCGATAAAACAGTAAATGCAATCTTGGGATGGGGAGAAGAAATCAAAGAATCTATAATTGTTCAAAAGGTACTAAGATCTCTTCCTATGATATTTGACTCTAAGATATCAACACTAGAAGAAAGAGCAGATCTAAACTCAATAAGCATGGACAAACTACATGAAATCTTCATAGTATATGAAATGAGAACTGAACAGGAAAATCTAGATATAAAAGAAGCAACCTTCAAAGCATCCAATAGGTCAAATAAAAAGGGAAAGAAAAAAGAAAAAGAAAATAACAACAACAGTGACGTCTCAAAATATGATGAAGAAGTGGCCAACTTTGTCAGAATATTGAACAAGGGAACCAACGACAGGTATAGAAGTAAGATTCATTTGATTTGTTTTAATTGTGATGGTATTGGTCATTTTGCTAAAAAATGTCCTCATAATAAAAAGAGAAATGATGAAGGTTACTCAAATATAAAAAAAAACATATAAAGGAAAAACAAGCACAAAGAAAGTTTTCAAGAAAAGATTATGCACCAAAGAAGACATCTCATCATCAGATGAAGATGAAGTTAGTGACAGTGAGACAAAAAGAGTTATATTCGTGGCAGTAGAAGACTCTTATAAAGAAGACTTTGAAAAATAATATGAAGAGGCCGAAGAAGAATATGAAGAGGCAAAAGTTGACTACCGAAAATAATTGTTGTGTGACATAGAAGTTATCAGAAGAGAAAATAAGAAAAACAAGAAACTACAAGTGGAACTAGACAAGAAACAAGACAATCAGGAACTAGAACAAATGATCACAAATTTGAACGGTCAAATTGAAGAAGATAAAAGAATTGAAGAATCACTCAAAGAACATCTAGAAGGAAGATAGAGGATCATTGGAAATTTGGAAACGAAAATTGTCACATGAAGAAAGGATCTTCAAAAGAAAAATATGCAGAATAGCTCAAAATTTTTGAATGACATTATCAACAGTCAAAAACCTCATCATGACAAGTCCAGTATTGGATACAATCAGATAGAGAAGGGATCAATATCCAAAATAATAGAACAAGAAACATATCCAAAAATCTATGCAGAAAGAATCAAAGGGGATAGGAAGGTCTACAAAGAAAATTACAGGGACACTCGTCCATCGAGAAGATTCATATTTCAGAATCAATGACTGATAGAAACATATAGGCTTCAGGAAGAAGAAGGATTCATAAGAGTACCTCCTTTCAAAAGATCTTCAACTCCCAGGTATCAGAATGTTTTTTTTGGTTTATGTTATGCATGTAATAATTTTGGACATAAAGTTGTGAATTGCAGAACTAACAACAGGAACATAAAAAACTTTGAAAGTCATACACAAAATGGTTATCCAAGAAGGCCTAGTGAAACACAAAGAAGTTTGAATCTTTGAGCATTGAATTGGAATGCTACAAATGTAACAACTTTGGACACATGGACAAAGATTGCAGAATGACAGATCCTCCTAGAGAACCACAATAGAAAAAAAACAGTCACAGACAGGAACCTCAGAAAAGGACATGGATAAGAAAGCAAAATCAATATAGAAATGAACAATGCACACTCTCTCTACAAGATAAGAAGAAGAAACATGGTTGGTATGTTGATAGTGGTTGTTCAAAACACATGATAGGTGATAGAGACATGTTTCTTACATTAAGAAAGGAAAGATATAGATAAGTATCCTTCGGAAATGATGATTCAAATAAAATCATTGGAAAAGGCACAGTCAAAATTGGGAACAAGAATACCAAGGCATAAAATGTTATACTAGTAGAAGATATGAAACATAATATTCTAAGTGTGATTCAAATGTGTGATGGAGGTCATAAATTTACTTTCGATTCACAAAAGTGCGAGATAAGAAAAGAAGGTTCTGGAAAATTGATTGCAACAATTGTAAGAACTTCAAGCAACATATATGTATTAAGTGAAATTGGAAATGAAAAGTGTTGCCTAGGAAAGGAAGATGAAAGTTGGCTATGGAACAGAAGAATGGGTCACATACATTTTGATAATCTTTTCAAAGTCAGCAAAAGGGAAGAAGTTAGAGAAATTCCCTAGATCACGAAACCAACCAACACTTTATGCAAGCATTGTCAACAAGGAAAGCAAACATATACCAGGTTTAAATCAAAAGAATATTCAACGAAAATACCACTAGAAATTGTGCATACTAATCTAGTTGGACCAACTACAACAAAGGGTTTAAATGGTGAGAAATACTTTATGTTATTAGTTTATTATTGTACAAGAATGACTGTAGTTTCTTTCTCAGGAATAAGTCAGAATCTTTTGAAAACTTCAAGGTCTATAAGGAAATGGTTGAAAATGAAATGGATTCAAAAAACAAATGATTGAGATCTAATAATGGAGGAGAGTTCACTTCAAAAGAATTTATGGACTACTGCAACAAGCACAGAATAAAAAGACAATTCTCCATTGCTAGGACACTTCAACATAATTGAGTTGTTTAAACAAAGAACATGGCAATACAGGAAATGGCTTGAACAATGCTAATGGATTCCAAATGGATAGATATCTTTTGGAAATAGGAAGTTCATATAATAGTTCACATTTAAAAAAGAGTAATGCTCAGAAATAACACTGAAAAAACTCCCTACAAGCTATGGAAAGGAAGACCAACAAATGTGAAGCACTTCAGAGTTTTTGGAAGCAAATACTACATCAAAAGAGAAGATGGAAGAATGGGAAAGTTTGACTCTCGTGTGGAAAAAGGATTACTTGTTGGTTACTCAAGCACAAGGAAATCATACAAGTGTTACAACCTGAGATTGAACAAACATGTGGAAAGCATCAATGTAGCAATTGATGAAACAGGTAGACAAGAATTAAAGGAAGAAGAAAATGAATCAATGGAACAACTTTAAAAAGAAGAAGCATAAGATGAAAAAGAAGTAGAAGGGGAATATGAAGAGGATCCGACAGAAGAAAAAGAGCAAGTTCAACAAGTGCCTCCAAAGACACCTAGCAGAAGAGTACACAAGAATCATCCTTCAGATCAGATTATCGGAAACAAAGATGCAGGAGTTGAGACTATAAGAAGAATATGTTCACCAGAACAAACACACCTAGCACTCTCATCTACAATTGAACCAACATGTTTTGAAGAGGCCAGCAAGGATGAATTTTGGAATAAGGCCATGGATGAAGAATTGGATCAAATAGAGAAAAATAACACTTGCGAATTGGTTCCAAGACCAAAGGATAATAATGTGATTGCTACAAAGTGGGTATACAAAAATAAAGTGAATGAATATGGTCAGGTTACAAGGAAAATAGATAGATTGGTATGTAAAGGATATTCATAGGTTGAAAGAATCAAATTTGAAGAGACATTTGCCCTAGTTTCTAGAATGGAAGCAATCTTATATCTTTTAGCTTATGCATGCTCCAAAAATATTAAAGTGTATCAGATGGAAATAAAATCAATGTTTATGAATGGGAAACTTGAACAACCAGAAGGATTTCAGTTGTCAGGGAATGCAGATTATGTTTGTAAATCAAAGAAGGCCTTGAATGGTCTAAAATAGGCTCCTAGAGCATGGTATTCTAGACTGGATAAATATATACAACAGGTAGGGTTCAGAAAAGGAAGTGCAGACATCAACCTCTACATCAAGGTAACTCAAGATAGTATTTTATTAATTGAAGTTTATGTTGATGATACTATTTTTGGAAGTATTGATGACATGTTAAGCCATAAATTTGTAAAGGACATGCATAATGAATTTGAAATGTAATTACTTGGAGAACTATCCTTCTTCCTGGGTCTTCAGATATGCCAAAGAAACCAAGTAATTTTTATTTCTCAAACCAAGTATATCAAAGAAATTCTAAAGAGCTTAGGAATGGAAGACTACAAACTAGTTATCACTCCCATGCAAACCAGTTGCAAGTTGAGAAAATATGATGATTCAAATTCTATAGATCAGAGGCAATACATGTCAATGATTGGTAGCCTATTATATGTGACAACATCCAGACTAGATGTAATGTAGGAAGTTGGACAGGTGGCATGATTTCAAGAAACACCAAAGGAATCACATGTATTAGCAGTGAAGTGGATTTTCATATATCTCAAAGGAACAAAAGAGTTTGGATTATGGTGTCCAAAAGGAAAGGATATATCACTTATTGCCTTCACAGATGCAGATTGGGTAGGTTTCATTGATGACCGACGAAGCACTAGTGGAGCAACGTTCTACTTGGGTGAGTGTTTAGCATCATGGCTAAGAAATAAACAATCATCAATATCTTTATCTACAGCCGAAGCAGAGTATATTGCAGTAGCAACATGTTTTACAAAGGTTCTATGAATGACAAAAATTTTGACAAATATACAGGTTGAGTATGATGATCCCATTCCAATCTATTGTGATAATACAAGTGCCATCAGTATCTCAAAGAACCCGGTGATACACTCCAAGATGAAGCACATTCCAATAAAGTATCACTTTCCACGGGAAAAGGTTGCAGAAAAGAACATCAGAGTTGAATATGTGGGCATAAACGAACAAGTGGCAGACATCTTTACAAAACCGCTTCCACGGGAAGCCTTTGAGTATCCTCGACAGAGACTCGGAGTTATTTATACTCCAAAATGAATGATTTTGAATGCTTATCTTATATGTATTATGTGTACACAAGGAAGCACCATAAAGAGGATAGCTCAGGTTGGGATATCAGATGAGTCAGTTAGGGGGATCAGCCTCAAATGGAAATATACCACACTCTACATGTTCGCTCTCTAGAATAATCCAGAATTCAACAAGGTATGCCATTTTTTCTATAACTCATTTTCTAAGAGGTTCCAAGTAGTGTCACCTGGAGGAATTGCATAAACCACACTGAAGAACATTGTGTACTATTTTCATATATGTATTCATTACAGGTACATAGTTATGATTATTTCAAGTTAGGGTTTTTGACTAATCCAAAACTAGTCATGCGAGACTAAACTAAAGTTTGATAAAAATGCTAGTCTCTTATTGTTAAAGTTAAGGAAGGTTTGCAAATTGAGGTACATGTTGGTGCATGGTTGATGCATTTGTTTATGGTACAAGTTGATTATAGGTTGTTTGGTATAGGTTGGTGCATGGATGATGCACTTGTTTATGGTACATGTTGATTACAGGTTGAGGTACAGGTTGATGCATGGTTGATACATGGTTCAGGTTGATGCATGGTTAATACATGGTTCAAGTTATTGGTATAGGTTTTTTGGTGCAGGTTTACTGGTACAGGTTGTTTGGTGTAGGTTTATTGGTATAGGTTTACAACAATATATCTCACAGTGATAGTGTGACATTCATTCCATCATTCTACTTATACGCTAGGGCGGTTGGATGGGGCAAGGACAGGTGGTTGTATCCACCTTCTGGTTGTAGCCATAGAACATAGGGGGTTGTAGCCTCCTTCTAGTTGTAGCCAAAGAATTGGGGAGTTGGATCTTCCCTCAGGTTATAGCCTGAGAAACTAGGGGGTTGGAGCCTCCTTCCAGTTGCAACTAGAAAACAAAGGAAGTTGGTGCTTCCAATGAATGTAATTCTTCAAGAGATACAAGAAAAATAATTCTTTTTTTTTCTCCTGCTATGGGTTTCCATGTAAAACAAATGGTGTACTCTGTATGTGTATGATTGTTCATTTGTTCATTGTTTATTTACTCTGCAAATATTGGATGATAATGCTACATTGTTATAACACTTTCATTATATGTTTAAAAAGGATTGGATTCCTCTATTACTATTTCACCCACCCCCCCCTCTCAGTAATCCAACATGATATGCACCATCATCGTGAGAAAAACTGGGTGAAATGCAATTGTTGGTGATAAAACAAAGGTTTACATGCATGATTTGTCCTCCACTAGTCTAATTGAAGTCTAATTGAGTGAAAACTAAAGAGGGAAGGAACCCCTAATTTTTAGGAGGCACCCTTGTTTTTTAGGAGGTTCCCTACTTTTTAGGTGTGTTATCAACGAAAAATGGCTCACTACAAATACATAAAATGGATGAAGAAACAATTAACACAAACATGACATACTACCAATATTCATGGAAGGATTACACTCAGTTTCACAAGACAATCATAAAACTATGTAAAAGTGGTTCTGGAAATCTGCATACATTCAACCCAAGTAGTGCACACACATCTGCGTGGGATAACATGGTGTAAGACGTGCATAGTGCATGGAGTGCACAACTGATAGTCGAAAGACCCATGAAAACGTAGAAATGACACATTGATGAGTTTGGTAGGGCCTCATCCACTTTTGGGATGAAGATGATCTCCCCCAAATTTCTCCTTGGGATCACTGAAAAGGGATGGGAAGTACCTCCAAGGGCCTCCCATTCACATTTGGAACTAGTTAATAAAAAAATTGCCATCCTCCTATAAAAAAAGGGCCATTGTATGAAAAAAATAAGAAACATTTGAAGATTTTTATGTTGCTCCTTTTTATCTTTGGGAAGTCATCTTCCTCTTAGAAAGCTTTGGGAATCCATAGAAAGTGTTAATATTCTTTCCTCTTCTGTAGTCCATCACTCTTTTCTTCACCATTTTACTTTGTTAGCCATTGATAGTAGAAATAATACTTTGTACTTGGGGACTCAAGAGCCTTCCTAAGGAGGAAGAGGGTACTCACAAGTTCCCATATTTCTCCAAGGAGTATCAATTAGAAAATCATTTTACTTGGTATATCTCTCTTATGTTTTATTTGTGCATTCTTTTCAAGTTATTACTTACTTAGATTAAATTTATTTCATTTTTGTTTATTTCTTGTTTCTTTATGTTAGTTGAGCCACTAACCAGCTGACTCTCTGTTGTGATTTATGGATAGCCTAACTACATAGTTAAGGGACCTCCTTTTGCTCACCCTTGTGACAAATGAAACCCAACATATTAGCAACCATAATAGGTATTTGAATCAAAATTCTCCCCAATTAGGTTGTTAGAGTTTTATTTCTTATTTGTTTGCATGTTCAGGGGTCAAAACCGACCTAATATGACCCTTTTGAGAGCAAGATTTCACCACACACTAAGATAACTTTTTCAAAATTTTCATTTTGCAAACTTCTCTATGTGCATGTAGGTTTGGGACAAAAAGATGCACGTTCCATGAACATGTGAGCTCTGTCATAACTCTCCAACTACACGGTTTGCACGTTGTGCATGACTATTTCTGATTCTACCGCGCTCATGTCTTAATTTTTCAAAATTGTAAGGCTTGAAGTTTCCCACTGCCACTTAGTAGTTTAGATTTGATTTTATCACTTTGTAAAAGCTATTAAAAGTAGGATGATATTTCATTATTGCATGCATAAACCCTACATCACACATAGATAATAAGGGAGATTAAAAGGAACCACAATATCTTTGATTTCCTTTGTTTCCGAGTGGATGGCTTAGAAGGTTTTTTGCATTTGAATTTCAGAACAAAGATTTAATTTTACAAAGTCATCACATTAAACTAGTACTAAAAGACCATATAAACCAATCTTGGAGTATACTCTTTCCTCACACCTTAGTGTGACCTTGGAAATCCGAAAAATAGATTTCTTAGATAAGTCTCGATATCCCGTGGTAAATCAAATCACTTTCAAAAAAGAGGCCAATCCTCTCAACTTACTTGTTGAA
Organism: Picea engelmannii; assembly: GCA_009831015.1. Taxonomy (NCBI): domain Eukaryota; kingdom Viridiplantae; phylum Streptophyta; class Pinopsida; order Pinales; family Pinaceae; genus Picea; species Picea engelmannii. Next base: position 88,554 of record ML799784.1, read on the forward strand.
AATTAAGTCTTAAAAGAGTTATAAGGACCCATATTCCCGCATGCATGCAATTATAGGATAGTTTTCAATTTTTTTTAGTAAGTCACCTAAGGAGTTTAAAGAAGTTGTAAGGACCCACACATTCCCACATGCTCACAATATAGGACTAGTTTCAAGTTTTATAGATTACAAAATTCCTTAGGAAGATAAAGGGTCCAAGTAAGGATTATCATATCCACCATGATAGCTGAGGATTTCCTTTCGTTTGCAAGGGTCATTTTGAACAAACTTAGTAATTTATATAAACAATATAAGTAAATCAACACATGATGTCCACCATGCTAAAATTTTGAATTTAATTTATTAAAAACTTGTTTCACAATCACCACTCCTTTCACACACTCTCACTCATTCCAAAACCTTTTTTCTAGATACTTGAAACTATCATGGGATTCATTTGTTTAGAAAAGGGTCTTTGTTAACACCTTCATAAAGAAAGAAGTTGGTCCATGACCCCAACTTCACATCCCTCTTTCAAATTCTAAAAAAAAACATAAGCAAGCCACTTTATAACCTCCATGGGAGGAACACAAAATAATTTGGTAGTCTAAGTTACGATTTTGGAGATAGGGATCCAAATAACTCCCCATCATCATTTCTCATTTTAAATTTAGAAATTTGTGAATTAGGGTACCAAAATACTCACACTCAAGCATTCCTATACCATAAGTCAAGGAGACACCTATGAAGGGTCGAAGGATGAGGTCCAGTTGTTATGTGCATGCCTCCTTGGGTCACTCAACCCTTGGAAAGCATCTATCATGCAACTGATTTCAGAGGATGGAAATCTAAATTTCATGCTTGATGGAGGTAGATTAGTAGCCAAAACTTAGGATTTATCTACCCAAGTTGGTGGTTGTGGGATGAAATCGTATCTTAGTCATATTTTGAATGGTTTTGGGGAAATATTTCTAGTACTTCTACGATATGCCCCCTTCATCCCTCATTATAACTGATTGTTCGTCCCTTCACTAGTTTCTCATCAAATGGGTTCTCACCCCACTATCGATATATTTTTAGGAGGTCCAGTGTTACTTTATCAGAGGGAATTTACATTGGATAGGACATGAGCACTTTCTATTTGATTTATTATCCCCCCATGAAGAGTTACAAAAATATCAAAACCACTTTTCACATTGTCTTGATGTATGATTTTCATCACTTGAAGTACATGAAATTTTATGAATACATTGTTTAAATTAAAGAATTGTGTCCTATCATTACTCACCACCATTTACACACACCCACTTCTAGGATATAATCATAGGGGAACCACTGTTTCCCTGACGTTCTAGATGCTTGAGAAACTTACCCCAAATTTTGGGCGGTGTTCCTAATTTTGATGAGACATCAAAAATACCACCACATACACTAGTTAGTTCCATGGTACTAGGATCATGACTAATAGGATAAACTTTTCTTGGAACCAATATCCCAAGAAACTCCCAAACAAACCCTCCACCACAAGGAGGCAGAGCCTAAAATTTTTCACAAAGTACAAGCTCCAAAGGAACCAATTCCTCCCATAACATGGCATGACCCACTCCTATAATTCCCTTTCTAGATTCACTCAATATCCTTGATCTAAATAAACTGGAAAATGATCCCATATTACATGACCCCACTTGGCTAAATAAACCCACAAAACTACCTTTAGACATGTTCCTGAAGTTTGAAGGGAAATCCAAAGAGGACCCCGCCAACCATGTCATGTCCTTCAACTTATGGTGTTATTATGATAGAATAATAGAATATTCCATTCCTCTATGGCTATTTCAAAGATAATTTTGGATCCCACTCAACATTTGAATCATTAACAAAAGCATTCCTGTCATTTTTTGAACTCCCTATCTATCATGATACCGTTTCTGAAATATTGTTAGAATGAAAAAACAATACTTCTACTCACATTTCATACCATATTCACGAATGATGTAGATGTCACAAACTTTGTAAAGTGGACACAACCCCACAACAAAGGCTAGATCGGTTCCTTCAATTGCTTGTTCGTACCCTTGCTAAATATGTGGCCACAACCCTACCCCAAACTTAAGATGAAGCCATCATTAAGGCACAATAGTTTTACCTCATATACTCCTAATCAAGGTACATATACAATGTCCTTCCATATGCTCCTTATCCTTTTCCCTTTGGTCAAGACAAACCTGGAACATTGCATGGTGTTGATGGGTTGATCAACTCCATGGATCATAATCAACCACACGCACAATCAATACTTGTATATGGGACCACCCCATACTTTCAACCATATGGGGGAGCCTCATATTACCCTCCCCCACCCCCCCCCACTATTTATGGAACCTCCTCTTCCCCCCATGGGTACCCATCTATCCACATCCCTTCCCCAACCAATCCCTATCCCACAACCGGTTTGTCCACGAACAACAACCTATACACCTAGTAATAATGGAGCCACCTCCATTTATTACAACACATACATACTGCCACAAGGTAACCCATACTATCCCTTCCCAAGTCCACCACAACCTATCACACCCCCACATGGACAACACCAGGTAGGGGTCAATTTCATCCAACCTTCCCCTCTTCAACAGGTTCAAGCTTTTGAACAATTGAATACAACCAATCCACCTCACCAACCTAGCAATAACTGGAAGAAAGGAAATAATAGGAACCAAGAATAAGGAGGGAACCCCACTCAAAGAAAAAACCAAGCTGGGGGCAACCAGCGCCAACCTAACCAAAACACCCAAGGGGGAAATAATAATGTTCAACCATGAAAAGGGAGAAATAAAAACCTTTGAAACAATTACCCTTTCACATTATGTGGAGAATATGGACATTACACTCACGATTTCCCTCAAATTTACCACTATAAATGGATGAAGGATTCCATGAATCCTCGGCAGGATCCAAACCCTCAAGGTCCACCTCAAGGACCTCCTGCTTATATACCATCACCACCATCGATGGTATTGCAAAATCGTATCCCACATCAAGGATTCATTAATACTCAACCAAAGGGGGTCCAATGCCCACACCCACAAGGGACACCACTGACCATAGTATCCTCCTCACTACTGAAGACGAAATCTTATTACAAACTCATAGTCGCCAATATGGTACATCCCATGATCCATTACCCACCACTTCGGATGCTCCCCAACCACCATCTGGACAACCATTAATGATCCCTCATCCTAACACTGAAGCCATCACTCGCATGCCTCATGCACCCTTGTGTAGGAATGTGCATAACCCTCATGCTAGGGCCGCACATAGCTACAATCTTATTGATGATCTCGCTAAATCACTTGCTTCCATGTTAGTTATGGAAGTCCTTGAAACATGCCCTTCCCAATGAAATGAATTACTTTTACAATCGGGGGAAGTAGATGGATTGCAGACACCTATCTAATCACATTTTACCTATACAGAGAAGAACCACGACTTCCATCATTAGTCACATTCCAGATTCCTGTCAAAATATGGAATATCATGTTCCATCGTTGCATCATAGATGAAGGAGAATCTAGTTGCATCATGTCCTAATAAGTAAGGAAAAAACTTGGTTCACCTGAGTTGATCCCCGCCACCATCATGCTCTGAGCTTATGATGGTCTCTCATCCCAAACAAAAGGCATGTATAAAAATGTTTTGGTCGAGTTGGGCAGGGGGGGGCGAAATCCTCATCGCCATAGAATTTTTTGATGCCCAATTGGATTATAATATCCTCTTTGAATAAAGCTACATGTACACCATGAATTCCATAGCTTCCTTGGTATTTCGTACCATTTTCTTCCCTCACAATGGGAAACGTTTCACCATTTATCAATTGACCCACCATGAACCCAACCAATCATGACACATTGATAACATCCTGCCACTGATCCGCTTGAGCACTAACCTATTCCCAATGCTAGATGTTGGACTAGGGATATTATAGGATGCATCTTTTCTCGGTACATACCAATGATTCCCAAAACCAAACCACACCACCGATGTTATGTGTGTGGTCATGACCAATAGAGTCGATATACCGAAACTCATATCCATTGAACACCCATTTGACTCCACCTCTACTCCTTCCCAACCCACCCCAATATTTCCTAATGAAATTCCTATAGAGAATACTCAATACGAAACATATGAGAGTCCACCACCTATGGGTCAAATCCCCGTGTGGAAAATGATTCCACAGGACTTACCCAAATACCCTTCTTTTATCCTCCCCCAGGAGTAACAACATATCAAGTTTCTTCTACCCTCATCTTACCAAATATGGTCATCACCATCCCTATATGGTATCTAGAACCACTAGCTATGGTACCTGGTTTATCTCTTCCACCACAACCCATGGTCCCATTACCATGATCAATGGCTCATCCATCCACTCACCCAACCGGGCACATAGTTGGAGGAAATATCACAACTATAGGAGATGTTTCCTCAGGAACGGGGGACACTGCCACAAACCAATGTGGAACTCACAAAAAGAAGGAACCTTCTCTCCCTTCCCCACCCCACATACCACCCCCATGCACATTATGCAACACCATTGGAAACCCTACCAATCTCTTCCTCGCCTTACCCGAGTTACGAAATCTCATTCTAAAACCCATAAGTACACCACTACTATCTACACCAGTCACCAGACTGGCCTCCATGGATCCCTCTTCCTCCAAACCTCATAGTTTGAGAACCAATCATGCTTGCACCATTTTTTCTCAATATGACCACTATACACACAATTTCCTAACCCTCCCTCATTTTCAGGAAACTCTTGTAGCAGTGCACTAGACCACATTACTCAATTCATCCCAACCCATCTCTTTTGTACAACCAGTTACTACCATTCTCTATGTCTCTACATCAGTAAATGAGTGCATGTGATCCTTTTGTGCATTATTTTACAAGATGGACCATTACACACATTGTTGTCCACTCATCATTGAGAGACGCACATGTTGGAGTGCCTCCATCCCACCCATTCCACCAAATGTACCAACCTTGGTGAACCCGACAATGAGAAATCACCATCCAAGAGGTCATGGCATACCTTCCCCATGGCTCAACCCTTGATCATTGACGCCTCTTTCCATTTTACCATGATGCGAGGACTTCCCCCCAAACCCCCCCAACTCTCCTCTAACATCGGTTTACGAGATTCCCCCTCCTCCATACCATGGTACATCCAATTCATATATGGATATTTGGTTCATGAAATTTACCAAAATTCTTATTCATATCCCATAGGTCCATATACCTTAGGGATGAATGATGATATCCAATTGTCATCAAGTCCCCCCTGAAATATTGACACCCCACATTCCCCCATTACCAACTCCCTATACTCCATCACCATTCAACCCTCTGCTCACAGTTGCATTTCCCAATCATCTCCCCTCTAAATTATCCTCAGGTTCCCCATACCCGGCTCTGCGCTACCATCACCTCCATTGCATTCATGTACCATCATATGTTAGCTTTCTCACCTCCATGAGTTATCCAACAATATTCATCCCTTGGCATACTGACACTCATGTTGTTATGTCTCATAGCTCTGTAACTAATGCCCAACACACCAGGAAACAATTTCTAGCAAAACTCTCACCTAGAGAGAATGTTCACGGGCCTGAAAACCTGCCTCTTCATCAACAAATCTCTCACTTGGAGAGAATACTCATGGGCCTGACAACCCACCTATTCGACATCTAATATCTCACCTAGAGAGAATTCTCATGGGCCTGACAACCCTCCTCTTTGAAAGAAAATAATTTGGTTACAAAATGGAAAACCCATTTATAAACTCTTCTTTGCAGATAAGGTAATGGTCACGTTTCTTCAGATGGTCTGATCCCTCATGAAAAATGAATGAATATAAAAAGATACACTAAGTCCAACAATATATATTTCATGTCTTAAAATGGACACTTTTCACCTTTAGAATTAACTTTAGCCACATGGTGACTCATTCCCATCCCTCGGGAGCTTAGGATAAATAATTATCTATAAATTACACTTTTCAAAAATATTAATAAAATATTCCCTAGGACTTAAGTCCCCCCTTTTCCATTTTTCGATGGAGTTTATCCCCCCGTATCATTTTGTCTAATCTATCTACATGCAACAATGTAATATTATTAATAACTTGAGTGTGATTACATTTTACAAGGATATGCACACTAGAATATTTTCATCCTGGCTCACTAGCCCCATAATCACATAGGATATTCGACCTCAAATACATACACACACACACACACAAGACTAGGTCCGTTGCGCACTTCCAGGTAATCTCCAGGCATTTACTAAACTGCATGCAACACTATGGAATGTTTGTACCCTTTCTCTGAAAACAATCCTCGTGCCCTACTGAGGTGCACAAAAAACAAAAACTTGGTGCCAACAGTTCACCAACCTATATGTACACCTACATTTACAATTGGTACCAACATCTCTGATCCAAAAATGATCTTTAAAGACTTGGTTGAGTTTTAATCATGTGTTCAATTACCATTTATGAAATTAAGAGAAGAATAAGAACTTAATGAAAAAATATTGTAGCCATCATAAAGAGTGCAGATCAGAATGTAAGCATAAAGAACAACAAACCATAACAACAAGGTTGTTACCGGAGTTCGGCAAGATTGTCTACGTCTCCAGGCCTATGTCTCAATGGGGGAGGCTTTCTTATTTCTCTTCAATGTTTCAAAAGTATATCAGAATGTATCAAAAGGATTACAAATTGGTTTTTTTGTGTTCTTCCCAACCTCAAGAATCGAACACAACTGATGACACTTAAAAAGGTTGAGCATAGCTCCCATAATTGGCCTCCAAAGTTCACTTCCTCAATGGTTTCCCTGCATACAAATGGTTTCAATATTCACAAACTCATCATCATTCTGCTAATATGAACCTCCTCAACTGTAAAACAAAACCTTTGAATTATAAATATCTTGAGTTGGGGTTCTCCTCCCAAGATATGGCCTATAAAAGGGCTCTAGATCCTCCAAAAAAGGCCAAAATCCACAAAATGCATGCTAATAATCCATAAAAAACATATAATATAGTTGAAACCCTATTTTCCAGCAAATATTGGGATCAACCCCTTTCTCCCAAGCTGTTGGTCATATGGGTATTGTCATATGGCTGAGGGCTAGCCGTTGACCCTAGTCCTCTGGTCAAGCCCCTAAAAAGCCAGTCCCGCACAAACCTTCGGTCATATGGTGGCCATGTTTTCATGCCTTAAACTCTCCATGTGGCCACCTTATGGTATTGGCTCCTATTCTATAGCCCCTGGCCGGTCGGGCTAGCCCCCATTGACCGAGGCTTATCCCTAAATCTCTACATACTCCAACTTAAATAACCGTTATGCCACTTTTAATAACATGCAACACACGTGGTGAGTCGATTAGACCATATTTGTTAGTCCATTTCCTTGACAGCACGTCGAGGGTTCGAATCCTCTGGAGTTCCAAACAAATTTTTTGGACTAGCCAACATTGGCTAAATCCGGCGTTCCACGTGGTGCCCTGTGATTGGGCCAC
>ML799784.1:110708-138409 GCA_009831015.1 Picea engelmannii
TTATATCAGTCAAATACACATATGCAGATCTGAAAACAGTAATGAACAGCAAACCATAAGAACACAGGTTGATAACGGAGTTCGGCACAATGTTTGCCTACGTCTCCGGGCCTTTTTCCTGTGGGGGAGGCTTCTTTATTTCTACTCAAGTGCTCAAAATTACATCTCAGCAATGCCCAAAGGATACAAGACTGATCTGGTCTTGTTGTCCCAGATCTCAAGAACCCAATGCAAGAAACGGCACGCAAATCTAATGCTCCAAGCTCCCAGAAACGATCCGACAGTGTTTCCACCTCAAGGGCTTCCCTGCAACAAACTGTCTTTGGATTGGCTTTCCAACAGCATAACTCTGCAAAAATGACTGTTCATTGGCCTCAAACAGGCCTGGTTTATATAGGAATGGAGTTGGTTTCTCATCCCCAACTTCCTCCAAGAATCTGGCCTCCAAAAATGCCCAATATCCCCCAAAAATGGAGAAAATCAGCTAATAATAGCTGAATTAATTATAAAAAACCACATTTTGTTGCAAAACCCACTTTAATTAGAGTTTTTGGGCCTCTGGCCCCCAAATGGTGCGCACGCCCCTGATTCTGGTCATATTGGCGCCATGTGGCCACGCGCTATAGCGCGGGCCACCCCACTATACACACTTGTTCCCGAGATTTTCGGTCACGTTGCATAACATATGGCTACGAGCTAGTAGTATGACCCCGCGCCCGGCGCCCTCGTCCAACGACTCCCGTTTGTTTTTGTGTAACGGTCATATGACCCGGGGTTCAACTCTGTTTTAACCACCCGTATTATATGTCGACGGTTATGTCATGGATCTGTGTTGTTGCTTATGCCGCGGGTCGGGGCTAAGCCCCGGCCCCCTTTTTCCCGCCAGCAAAACCCATTCTAATTGAAAACCATTGATTTCCATTTACATAACAAACCATGGCCGCCGGTGGGCCGGCTAGCCCAATGTTGCGAGTCCTTTACCGGAGGGGAGGTCCAGTGTTCGAACCCCGGTGAACCCAAACAATTTTATACATAACAAAATGACCAACAACACAGTGCCATGTGGCAGCCCATGACTGGGCCACGTGGCGCTTTAAAAACCAATCAAATCACGACACGTGCCGAGCGCTGATTCGCCCACGTCTGCAGCCACGCGTCTTTGCCGTACTGCCACGTCATGCCACGTCATCTGTCCTGTCAGCGTGCCACGTCACCCAATGACGTCAGCGTGCCACGTGTCACCCTGTGATTGGTGACACGTGTCACCTCAACATTGGTCAAATCGCATGCCAAATGTGCCAAATCCGTATGACACGTGTCGCGTCCTGGTGATGCCACGTGTCCTCCGTACGGACCTGCCACGTGTCGCTTTCTGATGCTGCCACGTGTCGTCATCCCTTCCTACCACGTGTCGCCTCCTAGTTGGCCCACGTCATCTGTATGGTCTGCCACGTCAGCACTGTATGGCCTGACACGTGTCTGTATGGACTGTACGGACAGATACAGTCAGCATCCAAAATTTTGCCTGTTTGGCTTTTCGGACAGAACGCGATATCTTCCTCATACGGACTCCGTTTGCGATAAAAATTATACCACCGGAATCAGGAAGACGAGACGGACGTAATGGTATAGGTTTTGTCGCTTCCTGATCACTTTCATTTTTGAGCATTTTTCAAGCCCTATCAGGCTTCTGGATCTGTTTTAAGATCATCTTGCCACATCATCATTCGTACAACCAAGTCACATGTCTAGTCAGTTTCCATGTCAACATCCGTACAACCATGCTACCCTACACAATAAACATTTGTATAGCCACCTATCATTCATACTTCCATGTGTCGGCCTGTCATTGGGACATGTCAACATTCTGTATAGTGATGTGTAACGTCTGTACAGTGCCATGTGTTAATTTTTTATTGGTCCACATAAGCCCATGAAAATGCAAAAAATGAGTGACACATGTCACCTCCTCGTGCTACCACATGTATCTATTGATGTCATCATGAGTTCATGCTGATGTCACTTGTCGTACTACTGACGTAAGTAGTATGGACTGTCGACTTTGACCAATTGACTTTTTTTGCCTATTTGGGAAATCGATCAGAACACGATAAATTTCGCATACCGTGTCCATTTTTGGAAAACATTTTATGGCCAGAATCAGTGTAATGAGCTCGACACAATGGCGTTGGTTTCATTTTATTCTAAGAAATTGGATTTTTAGGCCTTCCTGGATCCATTTTGGATCATGCCTCCCCACTAAGAGCTTTTGGTCCTCCAAAAGGGTATTAATCAGTCATTAAGTGTGAGATAGGCCACCCCACTTATCCTTTGTCTTTAAACTCTATCGTCTCCACCTGTCTCACCATAATCAATTGAAAAACACCCATGCCAATTGAGAGTATATTGTTAGCCACTTGAACTCGTTCACATCTCATTGAAGCCACTACCATCCATGTTGAAACATTAGCAGTGATAAAATAAAAAATATGATTGCAAATGAACTAATATGTTTGATGTGCTTGGATGACATTAACTTATCTTGAAGCAAAGTATGATTGAATTTCCATTCTACAACCATCTCATGTTCATTCTTAAGATCAAATGCTTTACTTGGCACATTTATAGGTGTATTTCTTGCATAAGTTGCCTTCCTTAATTGTTCCATTGTTTGAAGAGATTGATTTTATTTTAAGTGATGAGCATGTACAACATATTCATTTCCTTCTTTAGTTAAGTGATATTGATTATGTTCCCTGTAGAATATTACTTTGCGATCATACAAATAAGGGTTTCCTAAGACCATTCCACATTCATTTAGTGGAACCACATCACACGTTACCTCATCCACAAACTTTGAAAAAATTGCAAACTTTAAAGTGCATTGCTTTGTTATGTGAAATCTATGATTGTTGCTTATCCATTTAAGTGAGTAAGGTTTATGATGTAGCTTAGTTTTCAATCCCAATTGTTTAATCACATCCTCTAAAATCAAGTTAGATTGATATCCACTATCTATCAGTGTATGGATCTTAGTATGTTTCATTATCACCCTTATATGAAACAATTTACTTCTAGAATCATATCCATCACCAATTTTACCTGTCAAACCAACTGTAGTGATTTTAGTCTCATCACTTGAATCATATCCCAAGTCTGTTGGTCATGTTGTTGTTGCAATTGTTTGCCTCCTTTTCCTCTCTTTGCACCACTTTGGTCTCCTCTATGGGTGCAATTGCCAACAATGCTCACCATCATACCCTTCTTTCTTGCAATTCTTGCAAGAGATCTTCCCTTCCTTCACGATCACTGAATTTTCTTTCTTTTGTCTTTTTTCCTTGAAGATGATTCCCCTGATACACCAAATTTTATTTTCCCTGGTTCAATGTATGTTGTTTTAATAGAAACCTCATCAACATTAGTAGGTCCAAACATAAATACATTTTTACGAATATGTGTAGGTAAGCCTCCTATATACTTCATAAGAGACGCTTGTGTATGTAATGGAATATTTAACATTAATGCCATCTTACAAAATTCATCCACGTATTCTTGCATTGTTTTCCCTTTTATTAGTTTAAGACTTTGCCATTCAATTAAATCCTTTTCCTTATAATGGAAAGGATAAAACGATTTTCTAAGTGAAAAAACAAAATCTTGCCATGATGGAAATACATTAGCAACTTGTTGAGTACCATGTTGCAACTTACTCTGCCACTAGATGAGTGTTGTTCCTGTAATACGAAGTGATGCCAATTTGATTTGGGTTGCCTTATATTTGATTTGTTGCACACTACAATAAACTTCCATCTATCTGACCCATTTATTAAGCCTCTCAATATTGAATTCACCATCATAAATGGGCAATTCAAATTTCACATCAATCTTAAGTAAAGGAATATCATGTTTATGTTTATGGGAATGTTTTCTTGTGATATAAGTTGCACGTGTATTTGAATAAGAAGAAGATGATGGAGATGAAGGAGGTGACAGAGGAGGTTTAGGATGATCCTCTCCTTCTTCACGTTTTTTTTTTTTTGAAGATTCCCCTTTGAAAGGCCTCTTCCATTCTAATTAATCCCCATATAAAACCTTTACCATCTCAGACATGGAGAATAAAGTCTTTTGCAACTCTATCTCATTCTGAGATATTCCTTCATCTGATGCCATCTCACTTTGAGAAGTCCTGTTTCTCAATCCAATCTCAGGATATCCTTCTACAATATCACCTTCACCATGGCTTAGATTTTCCTTGGTAATAATGCAAACTCAAACAACCAACTGTCAACCTTCTCTAATACCACTTGATCCAAAAATTATCTTTAAATACTTGGTTGAGTTTTAAGCATGTGTTCAATTACCATTTATGAAATCAAGAGAAGAATAAGAACTTAATTAAATAATATTGCAACCATCATAAATAATGCATATCATAATATAAGCATAAATAACAATAAACCATAACAACAAGGTTGTTAATGGAGTTTGACAAGATTGCATGCGTCTTTGGGCCTATGTCTCAGTGGGGGAGGATTTCTTATTTATCTTAAATGATTCAAAAGTACATCATAAATGTATCAAAAGGATTACAAACTAGTATGGCTTTTTCCTTCCCAACCTCAAGAGTCCAACACAACTGGCGAAACTAAAAAAGGTTGAGCGTAGCTCCCAGAATTGGCCTCCAAATTTTGCTTCCTCAATGGCTTCACTACATAAAAATGGCTTCAAGATTCAAAAAATCATCATCATTGTGCTAATATGAACCTCCCAGACCATAAAAAAACCTTTGAATTATACATATATTGAGTTTGGGTCCTCTTCCCAACTTCCTCCCAAGATCTGGCCTCAAAAAACGCTCTAGATCCTCCAAAAAAGGCCAAAATCCACAAAATTCGAGCTAAGAATCCATAAAAAACATATAATATAGTTGAAAACCCCATTTCCAGCAAATATTGGGAGAAACCCCTTTCTATTGGGCCCCTGGTCATATTGGCATCGCCATATGGCCAAGGGATAAGCGCTAGCCCTAGTCCTTCGATCAAGCCCCTAAAAATCTGATCCAGCCCAAACCTTTGGTTGTATGGTGGCCATGTGCCCAGGCCTTAAACTCTCCACACACCCACCTTTCAGTATTGGCTCCTGGTCTATAGCCCCCAGTCGGTTGGGCTATCCCCATCTGACTGGGGCTTATCTCAAAATATCTGCATACTCCAACTTGAATAATCATTATGCCACTTGTAATAACAAGAAACAAACATGGTGAGTTAGTTAGCCCATATTCGATAGTCCATTGCCTTGCCAACAGGTCCGGGGTTCGAATCCTCCAGAGTGTGAAATAATTTTTTTGGCCTAGCCAACATTGGATAAATATAGGGTGCCACGTGGTGCTATGTTATTGGTCCATGTGTCACCTTATGGTTTTCCCGTATGGTCCAGTCACCACACAGTTAGTAACCCAGTCATTTTCCTAGTAAGCACTACCACGTTACTGCACAGTCAACAACCCATACATATACCATGTCACTTCTGTACAACCACATGTCATACCATGAGTCTACCATGTCATCATCTGTACAACTAACTCACTTTTCCAATCAGCTGCTACATGAGCATCCATACAACCACATCACCCTACCACATCAACATCCATACAACCACCTGTCATCCATAATGCCACGTGTCGACTTGTCATTGGGCCACATCAGGATTTTGTACAACCATGTGTCACGTTTGTATAGTGCCATGTGTCAATTTTTTATTGTTCCAAGCACCTGAAAATGACAAAAACAAGTGACACATGTCACCTCCTCGTGTTGCCACATGTCTCTACTAATGTTATCATGACATCATGCTAACATCACATGTCGTACTACTGACGTCAATAGTATGGCTTGTTAACTTTGACCAATTGACCTCTTTTTCGTGTTTGGGAAAATGATAAGAACGCAATAACTTTCACATACAGTGTCAATTTTTGGAAAAACTTATATGGATGGAATCGACGTGATGATCCCTATGTAATGGCGTTGGTTTCGTCCGATTATGAGAAATTTGATTTTTTAGCCTTCCTAGATCCATTTTAGATCAATATCACCAGCGTATATGTACAATTACAAATGAGGATCAGATTAGGGACATTACATTGCCCTCTCCCTTATTTATGCATTTTCCTCAGTGCATTATATACACATGTACATACAAAAAATTCAAAATTCTTCAAACAATATGTGGATACTCTACCCGCATAACATCCTTGCACTACCAAGTTGCATCCTTAGGACCATACCAGGTCCATTGGACCTTTCCTAGCTCCATGAATCATTTTTGTAGTTTTTTGGTTTTTTGATCCAATATGAAAACCAATCACACTTGAAAATTGCCTTCTGCCTCCACCTGAATCACATTCCAATAAATAATATTATTAGCATTAGGTACATACTTTTTAAGCAATGATACATTGAAAACTTTATTCATACATAAGGATGTGGGAAATGCAAGAATATATGCGATAGGACAAATCCTCTCTATGATTTCAAATGGCCCACAATAGCATGCTACCAACTTAGAACAATTTCCCAGCTTCAGGGAATCACATATGGATTTTACTTTCAAGAACACATGGTCACCCACTTTAAACTCTTTGTGGGTTTTTACTTTATATGCACACATTTTTAGCCTATCTTGGAGATCATTTAAATTATGCCTTATCTTTACCATCTACTCCTCCATTTCATAGAGTAGATCTGGGCCAATCACTACGTGGTCTAGTGGGTTGTCCCAACTCACTGGTGTTTTGCAATTTCTGTGATAAAGTGCCTCAAATGGGATCATGTTTAAAGATGAATGATACCCATTGTTGTAATAAAACTCTACCAAGTGAAGCTAATATTCCCATTTTTATGGTTTATGCATAACATACATCCATCACATACATCCTAAGAATATATTCTATCACTTGATTTACCCTATATGTTTCTCCATCTGTCTCAGGGTGATATGTTGTGCTAAAGTTCATATTTGTCCCAAATCCTTTGAATATCCCTTTCAAAAAGTACGATGTGAAATTGGAATCTTTTTCAGACACAATTGTCTTAGGTACACCATGCAACTTAGCAATTTCTTGCATGAATATTTCAGCAATGTTGGTTTCCTTTTGCATTGACTTCACTGAAATAAAATGGGAAAATTTAGTAAGCTTGTCTACCACTACCATAATATAATCATTTTTTTTAGTAGTCCTAGATATCTTAGTAATGAAATCCATGTTTACAAATTCCCACTTCCACTCAAGAATGGAAAAAGTTTGTAGAAAACTAGCTCGATGTTTCCGCTCATCCTTGACCTTTTGAAATTCAAGGCATCTAGCAATAAAATTAGAAACCTCCTTTTCCATGCCTAGCCAATAGTATTTATTTTTAACTATTGTTATAGTCTTTTGGTAGCCTGGGTGTCTAGCATARGAAAATTTATGCAACTCTAAAAATAACAGATATTTCAACTTYTGAACATTTGGCACATCAACTCTATGCCTATACATGAGGATTCCATCATCTTTTAGCTCATAACCTTTAAATTTATGTTGTTACATACCTTATTGTAAAGTCTCCTTTATGTMCACATAGCGYTGATATKATTTGGAAACCTCTAAAATTTTGTCACTCTAATATGATTTGTRCATGCTAATGGTTGTAGAATGCACCTCATGCACCCTCATGTTGAGTGTGTTAGCCACCTTGTTCTATTTTCCTCTGATATGYTTTATTTCAAAGTCATAATCACTGAGGAATTCTAATCACCTGCTTTKTCTGGAATTTAAACTTSGTTGTCCAAACAGATACTTCAGAACACTATGGTATATTCTCAACTCAAATATTTTACCCATCTGGTAATTCCACCACATCTTCAAGGTATGCACTATGGCTGCCAATTCTACGTCATTAATAGCATAGAGCCTTTCATGCTCTTTTAACTTTCTTTATTCGTAGCATATCACATGCCCATTTTTAATAAGGACTCCACTGAGCCCTTCTTTGTGAGCCCTTCCTTGCATGTATCTATGCACACAATGAAGTCTTCATTAGGATCAACAATTCTCAAAATTGGCGCACTTGTCAATAAACTCTTCAAGTGATGAAAAATTATTACACGATCAGAAGTCTACTCAAATCGTACAACTTTCTTTTGCAATGATGTAATTGGGCGTGCAATCTTTGAGAAGCCTTCAATAAACCTTCTATAATAACCTTTAAGTCTCATGAGGACCTCCTCTATGCGACATTTCTTGGGGTTGGCCATTCCTCAATGTCCTTTATCTTCTCGACATCTGCAATTATTCCTTCCTTGGAAATGATATGACCCAAATAGTAAATCTATCGCTAGTAAAATGAACACTTTATCAACTTTTCATACAAATGACGCTCCATCAATACTTGTAGCACCATCCTCAAGTGTTGCTTGTTCTCTTCCTCAAAATTTGAGTAAATAAGTATGTCATCCAAAAATCCAATGAAAAATGTATCTAATTAATTTTTGAAAACTCCATTCATCAAACACATGAAGACAAATGGTGCATTTGACAACATGAATGGCACCACTGCGAACTCATAATGTTCATACCTTGTTCTAAAGTAAGTATTGTTGATGTCTTCTTGTTTAATTCCCACTTGTGATATCCATAGCTGAGATGAATCTTTGAAAACATATGTGTGCCTCTCAGTTGATCAAAGAAGTCATCTATCCTTGGAAAATGATACTTGTTGTTTATTGTTACTTTGTTCAACTTCCCGAAGTCGATACAAATCCTCAACGTACCATCCTTCTTATTCACGAATAATACTGGGGCACCCCAAGGTGAGACAATTGGGCATATATACCCCCTATTTAGAAGCTCTTCAAGTTGCATCTGGGTGAATTCATGAAGGTGGGTAACACTTTCATGACAATCGGGTCTCCAAAATTCCGAAGAACATTTTTTCAGCCGAACTAATTTTCTTTTCGACTGAAAGTACTATTTTTCGGCTGAACCTTTGAACTTCAAATCGAATGACACCTTGAAGACGCCCTCGATTTCCATGTACAATTTTAGCTGGATGGATATTTTCATTCGGTAACATCTTTTCGAATGAAATATATTCCGTCCGAAATAATGTTTCGGCCAAAATATCGTTCGACTGAAAGAATGTTTCAGCCGAAAGATTATTTTGGCTGAAAAATTATTTTGACCGAAAGATTTGTTCGGCTGAAAAAATGCTTATATATTACCTGCACATCACTCTTGCAATAGTTTTTGCGAGTTCATAGTTTGTTGTGCAGAGAGTGTTTGTTGTGCGAGGTGTGCGAAGAGTGTTTGGTGTGCAGTGATCGTTTTCTATTAGCATTTGTTGTTGGCATTTGTTGTTGGTGTTTGTTGATGTCGTTTATTGTTGTCGTTTGATTTTGGCGTTTGTTGTTGGGAAGGTGTGCGGAGAACGTTTGTTGTTAGCATTTGCAGAGAGAATTTGTTGATGTTGGCATGTTCTGTTGGCATTTGTTGTTGTTGTTGGTGTTTGCGGAGAGAGTTTGTTGTGGGAAGATGGGTGGTGGACATTGGAGCAGTGGTCAGGTAGTTTCGTGGGCGTTGGAGTAGCGGGTGTTCTTTCAGGTATGTTTAGATTATAATTATAGCTTAGAATTTAGATTTTTAAATTAGGATTTAATTTGTTTTTTAGATTGTTGACAGGGCCATATTCGACCCTGTCCATGTATAGGTACAGGCCTGAATTCAGGCCTATACCTGTACATGAACATGGCTGAATATGGCCCTGTCCATTATGTTTAAATGTGTTTAAATTTTAAACTTTAAAACATGGCCGAATTTTAAATTTTTAAACAAAGTCGAATCTCAAAGTTGTTTAAATTTTTAGAAAATTTAAATTTTTAGTTAAAAATTTGAGTTTAGAATTTTTGTTAGAATGTTGACAGGGCCTTATTCGGCCCTGTCCATGTAGAATTTAGAATTTAGAGTTTATTTTGGAATTTTAGAATTTAATTTTTTGTAACATCCTGCTCTGGCGCACTGAGCGAACTTATTCTTTGAGGACACTTGCTCGCAAGTGATCTGGATTATTATGCTATTAAAACTCTTGATTTTGATTATGAGGCATTATGGGTTGATGATATGTTGTTTTACTACATTGACATAGACAGGTGCTATTGATTCGATTTTACTGAGTGTGCAGGGTTTTGGACCTTGAGAATGCAGAGGAATCGATGGAACCCCTTGGACTCCATATCGAGTCAGGGAGTGTTGATCCAGGTGGATATCGGTGGCCACCCACCTTCTCCAACTGGCCCAAAACATGTTTCTGGCAATTTTGGTAATTTACTATTTTTAGCAGTTTTTAACTTCCAAGGCCATTTTGAGGCCCTAAACGATGTTTTTTGAGAAAATGGGGAGCAACATGGATCATAGATCCAGGTTGCTCACCCCAAAAGTTGTAGTTCTAGGATATATCTTTCCAACGAGCTATCAAGGGCCCCAAACAGAGATCGTATACAAAAGTTACGCCCTTGGGAAGTTGACGTATCAACTACCCCCATCGGGGCCCACAAACCTTTTGGCTTTTCATCTTCCGAGGTTAGGGTTTTGGATTTTACTTATGTTAAAAAGGCCCTTAGAGCCTCATTGTAATAATCATCTTCTTGCAAATGCGAGTAGCCATCACATCTCTTCTCAGAGATAATCTACCACCATTCTAGCGAGTCTTTCACTCTGTACTTTTACAGTCTCTGTACATTTATTTCATTAATAGAAATCGTGTATTATTGTATATCTGTGACTCTTGTTATATTTCCGCTATATCTCTGTTATATTTTTGTCTCTCTTGCAATATCTCTGAATATTTCTGTGTTATATCTCTGCTCTCATTTCGTGCCGAAAATAATCTGGATCAGTGGTATCAGAGCAGGTTGCTCTTGATCGTTTTTCAGTGCATGTCCCCGACGAGGTTCGAGTATAGAAATTTGGGTCGGGAGCTTGTCTCTCTTGAGGAAAATTGCTCTCGCACACCCAAGAAACCCTCAATGGTGGAAGAAAATAATAATGACGGAGAAGACGATCCTATCAGTCTGTTGCTTGAGCAAGCTCTCACGCGACAGAGGGACAAAATGATGGAGAATTTTTCCCACATCCTTCAATGCCTGCCAATAGCATCAGGTGCATCTTCATCAAGAGGTCACTTTGGAAACACCTCGCCTTTCAAGGTACAGGTTAATTTTGATATTCCCATATTTGAAGGTCAAATAGATGCAGATGCCCTAGATATATGGTTAAATCTGCTCGAAGGTTATTTCTCTGTTCATAATTTTTCCAACAAGGAAAAGATCACCTTCGCACTCCTTAAGGCTCTCCCCCATGTCAAACATTGGTGGGAAACTTAATGGGAGCAGAGTTCCACAGAGGAGTCTGGAATATATGGGGCCGAGCCCACTTGGGATTTCTTTGTGGATGCGGTAAAGGAACAATATTACCCTGTTGGCAACTATGAGGACCAGTACATGAGATGGACCACATTGCGGCAAGAGAGGGGCCAAGCAGCTCCAGAGTTCACCAATACCTTCCATACCTTGCACACCAAGCTAGGTATCAAAGACTCCGAACGAAATTTGGTTCTGAAATACCATGGGGCCCTACACAGATACATCCAAAGTGAAATGGATTTTCTGGACATCTCATCACTCAGTGTTGCTTATCGATATGCTGTTAAAATCGAGCATAAATTTAAGCACCAGAACAAACAGGAGTTCATGTCTGCAAATCCGCAACAACCAAAGTATGACAAAGAAATCCCTAACAAACAGTCTCTCGAAAACCAATCCAAGCCATAGGAAAAGAAGGGTCATGGGAAGATAAAGAAGGACACCGGAAAATGGTGCGATTTCCACAAAAACCCCTGGCACAACACCGATGAATGTCGCTCAAAATAGTCATTGGTGGCTGAGATCAAAGACAAGGAACTGAACCCTAATTCAGAATCTGATTCTAAAAATACTGGTAAAAGACAGATCATCGACGCAGATCCCACTGTTATTGTCGCGACCGCAACAATTCAACCAGAAGAACCAACAGATCCAGAAGAGGTGGAGCACATTTTTCATTCACATATGTGGGTGAAGGGGACCCCGCTGCATTTTATTGTTGATAGCGGAATCCAGAAGAACCTCATCTCATCATAGGTCGTAAAACAATTGGGATTGTCGACAACAACACATCCACAACCATACAACATCAGGTGGCTTCGCCAAGGATGAGACCTTTGTGTCAGCCAGCAGTGTCGATTGTCATACGGCATCCAACCCTTCAAGGATGCGGTAATATGTGATGTTTCCCCACTGGATGTCTGTGATGTTCTCTTGGGTCATCCATATATGTGGAAATGCCATGCTATCTATGAGTCTCGACCCCGTAGTGTCATTATTACTCTAGGGGGTCATCTCTACAGGATACCAGAGGTAGTTCCAACTACTGCCCCACTTAAACAGTGCCGCAAGGTAGTATCTCATATTACAAAATTCATCTTCTCCACAATCTGTTCAAAGGGTGAACAAAAGGATATTGCAACCACCACAGCTTTGGCCCAAGCACCTTCTATCCAACAGAAGAAGGTTGACAAGGTTGCAGCAAAGCACGAAGATTCCTTCTGCACACAGTCATCTAAAATAGCCAGACTAGTTAAAAAGGTCCAAACCTTCCAGCCAAAGGTCTGTGATAGCCTTCAACAAGCTAAGCAATGCCACATCTCCAACAAGGCAAGCAGATCACCAAGATTCAGATTCAATAATCACTTTCCCCTCTCCCCCGGGAACTCAACGCAATTGATACCATTACTTCCTAAGGAGGGAGGATTGATCTAGGTGGATATCGGTGGTCACCCACCTTCTCCAACTGGCCCAAAACATGTTTCTGGCAATTTTAGTAATTTACTATTTTTAGCAGTTTTTAACTTCTGAGGCCATTTTGAGGCCCTAAACGATGTTTTTTGAGAAAACGGGGAGAAACATGGATCATAGATCATGTTGCTCACCCAAAATTTGTAGTTCTCGGATAGATCTTTCCAACAAGCTAACAAGTGCCCCAAACAAAGATCGTATGCAAAAGTTACGCCCCTGGGAAGTTGACGTATCAACTACCCCCATCGGGGCCCACAAACCTTTTGGCTTTTCATATTCCGGGGTTAGGGTTTTGGATTTTACTTATGTTAAAAAGGACCTTAGAGCCTCATTGTAATAATCATCTTCTTGCAAATGTGAGTAGCCGTCACATCTCTTCTCAGAGATAAGCTACCACCATTCTAGCGAGTCTTTCACTCTACACTTTTACAGTCTCTGTACATTTATTTCATTAATAGAAATTGTGTATTACTATATATCTATGACTCTTGTTATATTTCCGCTATATCTCTATTATATTGTTGTCTCTCGCAATATCTCTAAATATTTCTATGTTATATCTCCACTCTCATTTCATGTCGAAAATAATCTGGATCAAGTGTGCTATTGGGGTTTGATTGTTTTACTGTGATATTAGTACATCTGATTAGATGATATGATGTGGATATGTTCTGACATGATTTGTTGATGATGCAGCCTGATGATAGCTTGCCGACTAGACTCACATATGGAGTAAAGGGGTCACACACAACTACCAAAGAGGTCCAGGGAGAGGTGTGGACAACAGCCCTGCCACAGCCTACTAGCACTCCTGCCGTGGCTCGAACTGTAGGTTAACTATTACCTAGTTTGAGAGGACCCACGATGCCGTGAGGGAAGACTGCGACAGTCACGATGATTCTAAGGGGCACACAATAAGGAGGGGGCCTTATTCCTTAGAAGCCCTTAGTCTCCCACAAGTTCACCTGGCAGAGTGTTGACTCCAGGGGTTATTGATGTCTACCAAGTAAGTCAAGAGGCGAGTGGCACCCTTGGAGCACGTGGTGCGTCCTGAAGGGCACATCGCACAAGGGAACAGGTGAGGCGAGTGGCACCCTTGGAGCACCTAGTGCGTCCTGAAGGGCACGTCACATTGTTGATGATAGATGAATGAACCTAGATGGCCTTAGAATGAATAATATGTTAAGTAATTAAAAAAAAACAAAAAAACTTTCCCTAATTAAATGTCGCCCAATACAAAATCTAAGTTCTAAGTCTAAAATTACACTAGGGGTAAAATTTTGTCTAGCTTTAAAAAAAAAATAGATAAAATAAAAAAAAATAGTAATAATTAAAATAAAAACCACTTAAATAATAATCATGATCTTCATAAAATTTTGTAACATGAAGGGAGTAAGAATTTAATTTATTCATAAGAAATAAAATATGTGGTTATAAAATGTAAAGAGGGAATTAATTATTTTATCCTTTGATAATTTAAAATACACTAAATTAATGATAAAAGGGAAAAGGGGTTAAATTCCACACCTGCCTTTTTGAGTTCTAAGGGAAAGAGGGAAAATAAAAAAAATAGTAAACTAGGGAAAAGAGGTAACATAAAAAGGAAAAAGGGGAACTTAAGGGAAAAAGCGAGAAGTCAACTTAGTAAAGAATCTACATTTAAGAACTTTCTAATTTTAAACTGAATTAGCAATTTCATAATAGGGAAAGCCTTTAAAACCTGTAAGGGAATCTAGGGACATCTAAGAGTGATTCTAGGAGAAACTCTAGGTGGGTGAGGGAAATAAAGATAATTACTTAATTAAAGAATTTAATAAATGGATGAATGTAGGGGATGGGTGACACTTGTACGAAGAAGAATTTTTAGGATTTTATTTAAAAAAAAAAATTAATTCATGAGATTTTAGGAAAGAGAGGAAGTGGGAAATTCTATATAATGAGGGAAGGAGAAGGAGAACAGATCATCTTCTGTTTGTGTAACGTTATGCTGCATAAATATCGACTTGACTAATTTACTTGTGGGGAGTTGGGATACCCAACTTGGAGAGGAATGGTAGCTCGGCCTTGCAAGGCGAGCTGGGAGCTAGATGAAACCTCTGGATAGTGTGTGTGGCCCCTTTGTGGCTCGGGGGGCTAAGGCAGAAGAAGAGTACCCCTAGCGTTGGTTGGGAGGTACCGGTGTAGTCTCGATGGTCGGCAAGAGGGATTTTCATGGAGCACATGGTCGACACTTGGAGCAAGCGAACAGGAAATGATACGCCTTTTTCAGTTGAATGATAGAATGTTGTAGGATGTATGATTTAGATCGGCATGTGTATTGAGTAGCTAAACTGATTGTCTAGTTTCATGGCTCAAATTTTTATAGCCTAGCTGAATGATTGGTTGATTGATTTCTGTGACCTTCATCTTCCCGCATGTCGTGACCACCCTGTGTATTGATTGTGACCTTGAGGTCGTTATCCTTCGTCCTTAGTTCACCAATCCTCACCTGAGCAGTTGGCTAGGAGCCTGATCTATGGTCGTCTCCTTAGCGTTAAAAGACCTATGGATCTCAACGCCCTGCTTTTCTATGCAAGGATGGTGAAGCGAAGGCGAACCTTTAGCTGTCTACCCAATGGTTTCTCATGCTTGAATGATGGTCTTGCACATTTTGTATTGTATGCTCCCCTTGCTGTTATAATTCCTATTCCCTAGTTGACTTTGCGTTTAAATGTTTTCTGAGCTAGCTCAGCTCTGTGCTTAATGCACCCCTTTGTGATTCTACTCTGCGTTTTATTTCACCTCTCTACTACAGATTTACCGCCTCGTAATAGGAATTTATCCCCGAAATTAAGTATAATGGCATGATTATTTTGTGTTTGTAATTGGTTTCGTTGCGTAGGAAACCCGTCCCTCTGCTCTGCTCAATTTTTATGACTGAATCTATATGTTCGAATCAATTCCTGAAATTATATGTCTGAAATTTTTGACTGAAATTTATATGTCTGAATCAATTCTTGAAATTATATGTCTAAAATTGTTGACTGAATATTATATGTCTGAATCAATTCCTGAAATTATATGTCTAAAATTTTTGACTGAATATTATATGTCTAAATCAATTCCTAAAATTATATGTCTGATTTTTTTTAAGACTGAATTTATATGTCTGAAATTATAAGTCTGAATTTATAGGTCTGAATAAATAGGTTGAAAGTGAACACCATAAGTAGTATTCTTTTACCACCATAAACAGTGTAGGTATATGGAACAGATGATTCTGTTTGCCTAATGCTTCTTTATTACGTAGTCTAACAGTTTTGCTAAATGTAGATTAGAAGTTGATAAATATGAGAAATAGATTTAATAATCATATTTCTATGCAATCATCACTCTAAATTGACTGTAAATGCATTTTATGTCTAGAATTTGTTGAATTATTGAGGTCGTGCAATGTTTGGACAACAATGCACAAGATGAGGTCAGAGGCATTGCTAGGAATGAGGGGAATTATGTTTCTGTATTTCAAAACTTCTTACACAGTTTTCATCATAAAAATTCTAACTCATTCCAACATTCGACTTTTCTAATGGATGCATATGATGAATAAGGCGCATATTATGATTGGCAATGAAGCATATATCTTACAATGAAATGTATTGTAACTTGAATAAAAGCATGAACCGAAACCATATAAACTCTTATCATTTCGCCCCTGCAAATTGTATTGAAATCGTATCATTTCACCTTTGCTAACTATATTAAAACCTTATAATTTCGCCTCTGCAACTGTATTAAAATTATCTAATTTCGCCCCTGCAAACTATGTTAAAATCATACAATTTTTGCCTCTGCAAAATGTATAAAGTCGCATCTCTGCAAATGTTGTTTACACCCTCCCTCTACAAACTGTATAATCAGTTGTCTGTGCCTTTACCTCTGCAAGTCGTGTTATGTACGGTTGTGAAAAGGTTTCTCTATGGCGCTGTCAGGATATAATTGCCTAATTGATTCTTGGTTTCTGATAGTTTCCAAATTGATAGTTGCCGAATTGATTCTTGGGTTCTGATAGTTGCCAATTTGATAGTTTCCAAATTGATTCTTGATTTTCTGGCATGCACTCACAACCTTTAGTTTTCTTGTTGTCGATTTAGATGCTTTTTGTTTTCTTCTTTTCTACTTGGCAATCGTGACCTAGTAATTGCTAATTCTATTGTAATGTTAGCACTAAATTCTATGGTCAACACTTATATCTATTGGCGTTTTACGTAGACTGCGTTATCTACTCTATTGTCAGCACCTTTTTACAACAACCGTTCGTGTTCGGCCTTAACGGTAGCCTGCGTGCAAAGGTTAGGATTTTTATGCCTCAAACCTTGCATGATGCCATCTAGAAATCCCTCATAGTAGAGGAGGAGTTTATCAATGGGGGTCAGACTAGGACTCCAACGAGACCAGTAGGGAAGGTTTCATATGGAGCACAATAACATCAGACACCAGCCAGATGTACACTGGGATATCATGGCTTCTAGAGGGTATCCACTTTCACTACACCCCGGTGACCGACACCTCAGCAGAGGACACCTTATCGGAGACCACAGCATCAGCAGCAGCGTCGAACGCAGCAGCAGCAGTTTAGGCCTGTTTAGAAGAACAGACCAGGATTCCAGGCCGGAGGGCCGTCATCTTCTACTTTGGGTACCAGGACCACTGGGTCGAATAAGGGGTGTTGGACGTGTGGGGAGCCACACTACCAGCGTGACTGCCCTGTGGAGAGGACTAGAGCATCTAGATCAGCCGGCCCCACTACCATGGGAGATATGGGCAAGGCCCATCGGATTCATGCAGTGGTGAATAACCACCAGGTAGAGCAGCAGTTGACTGTTCTCGAGACAAAAGGTACCATCGCTAACCAGACCCTTAGTATTTTTATATATCTCAATGCTACTAAGAGTTTCATTTCTTGTGCAGCGCTAAAAAGGATTAAGGTAAAGGAATTCAAACAGGATGCGTTTAGCTTCGTGGAGATGGATTCCAGAGCCAAACAAAAGGTTGGAGGAAAGGTTAAGTGTTGTGTCCTTAACCTGGGAGAGTTTGTGACAAGGTCCAACCTGTATGTCATGATCCTAAGATCTTATGATGTCATGATTGGTATGGACTGGTTGGAGTCGCATGAGGCGATACTCAACTTTAAGATGAAACGGTTGAAGTTGGTCGATGACGAGGGATAGAGATGTGTGATTGTAGGACAAAACCAGGGAGTTTCTCTTAGGTTCATCTCTTCCTTACAACTACGAAAGAGTATGTGCAAGGGGTGCAAGCTTTATGCGATCCTTGCATTAAACAAGAAGGGAGTAGCGGAAGGTCTAGAACACCTTCCAGTGGTGAAGGAGTTTGCGGATGTATTTTCAGAGGAGTTACCTGGGATGCCGCCAGAGAGGGAGTTGGAGTTTACCATAGACCTGAAACTGGGGACTGAACCAATAGCAAGGATGCCTTATCATATTTCAACCCCGGAGTTACAAGAGTTGAAAATGCAACTGAAGGATTTGCTAGACCTGGGACTGATACGTCCTAGTGTGTCACCGTGGGGTGCACCTGTTATTTTCATACGAAAGGATAGAACGTGGAGGATTTGCATTGACTACCATCAATTGAACAAGGATACGATCAAGAATCAATATCCATTGCTGAGAATTGATGATATGTTCGATCAAATGAAGGGTGCGACGGTATTATCCAAGATAGATTTGCGATCAGGGTATCACCAGTTACAGATCAAGGAGGATGATGTCCCTAAGACTGCCTTTAAGACGAGGTTTGGACATTACGAGTTTACTATTTTACCATTTGGAATGACAAACACCCCAAGGGTATTTATGAGTTTGATGAACGGGGTGTTCCGCGAGTACTTGGACAAGTTCGTCCCAGTGTTCATTGACGATATTTTGATTTACTCTCGTACAACAGAGGAGCCTCACGAGAACTTGTGCTTGGTACTACAGTGTTTGCGAGAGAACAAATTGTATGGGAAGTTGTCCAAATGCTCATTTTATCAATCGAAGATTCACTACTTAGGGCATGTCATCTCCGGCGAAGGAATCGTCATGGATCCAGCCAAGGTCGAGGCTATTATGGAATGGCCTGTGCATACGAATGTCCCGAAAGTGCGTAGCTTGATGGGTTTAGCAGGATACTATCGACGGTTCGTCGAGGGATTTTCAAGGATAGCAAATCTGAGCACATAGTTACATAAGAAGAACAAGAAGTTTGTTTGGACCGAGAAATGCGCGGAAGCATTTAAGAGGCTCAAGGAGTTGTTGACAACAACACTAATACTAAAGGTCTCGGATATGGACACGGATTTCTTTGTATGCACTGACGCATCCAAGGAAGGCTTAGGCAGAGTCTTGATGCAATACAGACGAGTGATTGCTTACATTTCGAGGAAACTTAGAAGGCATGAGGAGAACTACACGACGCACGATTTGGATGTTAGCCATCACATATGCCTTGAAGGTTTGGAGACACTACCTTGTTGGACAAAAATTTGAACTAAATACTGATCATTGTGGACTACAACACATTTTTACGCAAAGTGACCTGAACGCGCAACAACGACATTGGTCAAAATTGCTTAGCGAGTACGACTTTGAGATTACTTACAAAAAGGGAACAATGAATCGAGTGGTGGATGCTTTGAGTCAGAGACCATGCATCTTTTCGGTGTTGCCTCTTCAGACGAATCTATGTGAAAAGATTGTAACTTTACAGTGGGACGATGACTGGTACAAAGAGGTCGAGGGTTTTATCGGACAAAACACAATGATGGTACCACGATTTGAAGGATTTTAGTTTGATAGCAACAGACTATTGAGGTTTAAAAATCAGATCTATGTACCACCGAACGACGAGTTGAGGATGTTGATCCTGAGTGAGGCTCATAGAGAAGTTTACATGGCTCACACGAGAGTCATGAAGATGAGGGAAGACCTTAAACCCTTATTCTTCTGGAAGGGAATGAAGGCAAACATAGTCAACTATGTGGCTAGATGTCTAGAATGTCAGTAGCTAAAGGCTGAACATAGACACCCAGTAGGATTACTACAACTGCATGCTATTCTGGAATTGAAATGGGAGGTTATTTCGATGGATTTTATTGTTGGATTGCCACTGATGGTAAGGAAACATGACTCAATTTTCATAGTATTAGACACTCTAAGGAAGATTTCTCAATTTATTCCTGTGCGTATGACGTATCAGGCACCTAACATAGCTAGAGTTTTCATCAGTGAGATTGTGAGGCTGCATGGCGTGCCTAAGAATATTATCTCCAATCGAGGATCGATGTTTACTAGATGATTTTGGATGAGTTTCCAAGAGGCCTTGGGAACCCAACTTAACTTTAGTACTGCGTATCACCTGGAGACTGACAGGTAGATCGAACGAACAAACTAGACCTTGGAGGACATGTTGTGCATGTACGTGATGGACCAACAAAAGTGTTGGGAAGAATTATTGCCACTAATGGAGTTCTCTTACAACAATAGCTACCAGAGCACCATTAAGATCACGCCTTTCTAGTTTATTTACGGGCGACCGTGTTGGACGCCCTTGATTTGGGATCGGCTTGAGGATAGGGTCCTGGTGGGACTAGAAGTGATCCAAGAAATGGAAGAGAAAATGCAAACAATAAGACAAAGGATTAAAGAAGTGCAGGATCGACAGAAGAGTTATGCCGATGCACACCGTGTTGACCGTAGTTACGAGGTCGGCGATCGAGTATTCTTGCGGGTTAAACCACATAAGATTTCGATCAAGTTTGGGAAGGGAGCTAAACTCTCTCCTAGGTTCATGGGACCTTTCGATATTGTGGAGAGAAAGGGGCCTGTGGCCTATCGACTAGCCTTGCCTGATTCTTTGAGGCGTATGCATGATGTTTTTCATGTATCTGTTTTGAGACATTATATTAGTGATCCTACACATGTTATTACATGATTTCCTTGCATGTATCGAATGAGGGAGCGCTCATGGCTGAGATGGTCCGCATCTTGGATCATCGTGTACGACAGCTACAACGTTGAACGGTAGATCAGGTTAAGGTCTAGTGGGACAATTATAGTCCACACTCAACGACCTGGGAGGATGCATATGATATGCGTCAGCAGTTTCCATTTTTGTTTGATAGATAGACATATGTTACTGTGATACATTTACTTCGACATTTATACTGTGAAACTTCGGGATGAAGTTTAGACCAAGAGGGGGTGTATGTAACATCCCACTCTGGGGCACTGAGCAAACTTATTCTTTGAGGACACTTTCTTGCAAGTGATCCAGATTATTATGCTATTAAAACTCTTGATTTTGATTATGAAGTGTTATGGGTTGATGATATGTTGTTTTACTACATTGACATAGACAGGTGCTATTGACTCGGTTTTACTGAGTGTGCAGGGTTTTGGACCTTGAGGATGCAGAGGCATCGATGGAATCCCTTGGACTTCGGATCGAGTCAGGGAGTGTGCTATTAGGGTTTGATTGTTTTACTGTGATATTAGTACATCTGATTAGATGATATGATGTGGATATGTTCTGACATGATTTGTTGATGATGCAGGCTAATGATAGCTTGCCAACCAGACTCACATATGGAGTAAAGGGGTCACACATAACTACCAGAGACGTTGAGGGAGAGGTGTGGACAATAGACCTTCCAAAACCTACTAACACTCTCGGCGTGGATCGAATTGTAGGTTAACGATTACCTAGTTCGAGAGGACCCACGATGCCGTGAGGGTATACTGCGACAGTCACTCACGATGATTCTAAGGGGTGCTCAATAAGGCGGGGGCCTTATTCCCTAGAATCCCTTAGTCTCCCACAAGTTCACCTGGCGGAGTGTTGACTCCAAGGGTTATTGATGTCTACCAAGTCAGTCAAGAGGAGAGTGGCACCCTTGGAGCACATGGTGCATCTTGAAGGGCACATCGCACAAGGGAACATATGAGGCGAGTGACACCCTTGGAGTACCTAGTGCATCCTGAAGGGAATGTATCATTGTTGATGATAGATGAATGAACCTAGATGGCCTTAGGATGAATAATATTTTAAGTAATTTAAAAAAAAAAAATCACTTTCCTTAATTAAATGTCGCCCAGTACAAAATCTAAGTTCTCAGTCTAAAATTACTCTAGGGGTAAAATTTTGTCTACCCTAAAAAAAAAAATAGATAAAATAAAATAAAATAGTAATAATTAAAATAAAAACCACTTAAATAATAATCATGATCTTCATAAAATTTTGTAACATGAAGGGAGTAAGAAATTAATTTATTCATAAGAAATAAAATAGGTGGTTATAAAATGTAAAGAGGGAATTAAGTATTTTATCCTTTGATAATTTAAAATATACTAAATTAATGATAAAAGGGAAAAGGGGTTAAATTCCACACCTGTCTTTTTGAGTTCTAAGTAAGGGAAAGAGGGAAAATAAAAAAAAGATGAAACTAAGGAAAAGAGGTAACATAAAAAGGAAAAAGGGGAACTTAAGGGAAAAAGCGGGAAGTCAACTTAGTAAAGAATCTACATTTAAGAACTTTCTTATTTTAAACTGAATTAGCAATTTTATAATAGGGAAAGACTTTAAAACATGTAAGGGAATCTAGGGACACCTAGGAGTGATTCTAGGAGTAACTCTAGGTGGGTGAGGGAAATAAAGATAATTACTTAATTAAAGAATTTAATTAATGGAGGAATGTAGGGGATGGGTGACACTTGTACGAAGAACAATTTTTAGGATTTTATTTTTAAAAAAACTTTAATACATGAGAT
The DNA here is from genome assembly GCA_009831015.1 of Picea engelmannii. Lineage (NCBI taxonomy): Eukaryota > Viridiplantae > Streptophyta > Pinopsida > Pinales > Pinaceae > Picea > Picea engelmannii. The sequence continues at coordinate 133,448 of ML799784.1, forward strand.
TTTAGGAAAGAGAGGAAGTGGGAAATTCCATATAATGAAGGAAGGAGAAGGAGAAAGGATCATCTTTTGTTTGCGTAACGTTACGCTACATAAATATCGAGTTGATTGATTTAATTGTGGGGAGTTGGGATACCCAACTCAGAGAGGAGTGGTAACTCGACCTTGCGAGGCGAGCTGGGAGCTAGATGAAACCTCTAGATAGTGTGTGTGGCCCCTTTGTGGCTCAGGGGGCTAAGGGGGAAGAAGAATACCCCTAGCGTTGGCAGGGAGGTACCAGTGTAGTCTCGACGGTCGGCGAGCGGGATTTGCATGGAGCGCGCAGACGACACTCAGAGCAGGCGAACAGGCAATGGTATGCCTTTTTCGGTTGAATGATTGAATGTTGTAGGATGTATGATTTAGATCGGCATGTGTATTGAGTAGGTAAACTGATTGTCTAGTTTCATGACTGCAATTTTTATAGCCTAGCTGAATGATTGGTTGATTGATTTCCGTGACCTTCATCTTCCCGCATGTTGTGACCACTATGTGTGTTGATTGTGACCTTGAGGTCGTTATCCTTCATCCTTAGCTCACCAGTCCTTGCCTGAGTAGTCGTCCAGGAGCCTGATCTATGGTCGTTGCCTTAGCATTAAAATACCTATGGATCTCAACGCCCTGCTTTTCTATGCGAGGATGGTGAAGTGAAGGTGAACCTTTAGCCGTCTACCCAGTGGTTGCTCATGCTTGAATGATGGTCTTGCACCTTTTGTATTGTATGCTCCCGCCGCTGTTATAATTCCTATTCCCTAGTTGACTCTGTGGTTAAATGTTTTCCGGGCTAGCTCAACTCTGCGCTTAATGCGCCCCTTTGTGATTCTACTCTGCGTTTTATTTCACCTCTCTACTACAGATTTACCGCCTCGTAATAGGAATTTATCCCCGAAATTAAGTATAATGGCATGATTATTTTGTGTTTGTAATTGGTTTCGTTGTGCAGGAAACCCGTCCCTCTACCCTGCTCAATTTTTATGACAGAATCTATACGTCCGAATCAATTCCTGAAATTATATGTCTGAAATTTTTGACTGAAATTTATATGTCTGAATCAATTCCTAAAATTATATGTCTGAAATTTTTGACTGAATATTATATGTCTTAATGAATTCTTGAAATTATATGTCTGAAATTTTTGACTGAATATTATACGTCTGAATCAATTCCTGAAATTATATGTCTGAATTTTTTTAAGACTGAATTTATATGTCTGAATTTATAGGTTTGAATTTATAGGTCTGAATAAATAGGTTTAAAGTGAACACCATAAGTAGTATTCTTTTACCACCATAAATAGTGCAGGTATATGGAACTAATGATTCTGTTTGCCTAATGCTTCTGTATTACGTAGTCTAACAGTTTTGCTAAATGTAGATTAGAAGTTGATAAATATGAGAAATAGATTTAATAATCATATTTCTATGCAATCATCACTCTAAATAGACTGTAAATGAATTTTATGTTTAGAATTTGTTGAATTCTTGAAGTCGTGCAATGTTTGGACAACAATGCAAAAGATGAGGTCAGAGGCATTGCCAGGAATGAGGGGAATTATGTTTCTGTATTTCAAAACTTCTTACACAGTTTTCATCATAAAACTTCTAACTCATTGCAACATTCCACTTTTCTAATGGATGCATATGATGAATAAGGCGCATATTATGATTGGAAATGAAGCATATATCTTACAATGAAATGTATTTTAACTTGAATTAAAGCATGAACCGAAACCATATAAACTCTTATCATTTCGCCCCTGCAAATAGTATTGAAATCGTATCATTTCACCTCTGATAACCATATTAAAACCTTATAATTTCTCCTCTGTAACTGTATTAAAATCGTCTAATTTCTCCCTTGCAAACTGTGTTAAAATCATACAATTTTCGCCTCTGCAAAATGTATAAAGTCACATATCTGTAAATGTTGTTTACACCCTCCGTCTAAGAACTGTATAATCGGTTATCTGTGCCTTTACCTTTGCAAGTTGTGTTATGTACGGCTGTGAAAGGGTTTCTCTATGACGTTGTCAGGATATAATTACCGAATTGATTCTTGGTTTTTGATAGTTGCAAAATTGATAGTTGCTGAATTGATTCTTGGGTCCTAATAGTTTCCAAATTGATTCTTGATTTTCTGGCATGCACTCACAGCCTTTAGTTTTCTTGTTGTCGATTTAGATGCTTTTTGTTTTCTTCTTTTCTACTTGGCAATCGTGACCTGGTAATCGCTAATTCTATTCTAATGTCAGCACTCAATTCTATGGTCAACTCTTATATCTATTCGCGTTTTACGTAGACTGCATTATCTACTCTATTGTCAGCACCTTTTTACAACAACCGTATTAATGGTTAACATCAACATTCCAGATTATTTAGTTCATGCTTTATTAAGGTGAATGGCTAGTAAAAATGCGATTGGATTAAATTGGAATTAGATGTCAGAATGAGATTGATTTGTGCATCAGTGTTAATAACAACCTTCAAATTAAAAAGGGATCTTTTAATGTTTTTACTTTTTCAATCGATGTAAATAAGAAATGCATGGTAGACTCCAAATCTGAAGTTTGTATTTTTGTCAAGTGGAAGAATGTCTTCAATGGGGTATTTCGGTAGTTATTAAAAATATATATAGATTTTCAATTTGAATTATTGATCGTGCTTTCACATCTCTTTTGAAATTATTCGTAATTTAGTTCTTTTCAATCATTTTTATAATTTTTGTAAGGATCCATGACAGTCAAATTATAGATATATAACTCCTTATAGATCAACAAATTGTTCGTAAATAATTGCAAATCTAATCAATCTAATAATTTATATTATAATTTGGATATTGTTTTAATATAATTTGGGTATTGTTTTAATATAAATTGGATATTGTTTTAATATAATTTGGGTACTGTTTTAATATAATTGGATATTGTTTTAATATAAATTTAGTGGGTATGGTTTACAATTTTAGTGGGTATTGTTTTAATATAATTTGGAGAAAAGAAATTGTTTTAATATAATTAGTTCACTCCTTCTCCTTTCGACTTCTTGCTTAAGCGATAATGGTCTGGGATGTTGACGAAATCATTTTAGCTTGCGCTGCTTGTTGAGGGTGTTGATGGTTATATTAAGTAGCGTTTATACTTGGTTATGTAAACAATTAATGTGCTTGGTTTCTCACTCTAAGGGTTCTAGCTACTTATGTAATTAATGTTGGGTTGCTAGAATGATTGTCCTTAGCTTAGTAGGCTTGGTCTGCTTGAGTCGGGTGGGATGTAGACACCTCCTTGTTCCTCAGAATAGTCACCATCCCTTAGACCTTAAATGGTCAAAATCAATGGGAACCTGGGCTTGAGCGTTGCTTATTTGTCCTGGAGGTCCTAACCATTGCAGGGTAGGACGGGCGGGTAGTTTGTCTTGTAATTGTCGGTTGATTGTCGTTCATTGCTTCCAAATGCTTGATGTGCATCTTAGGTCATCATGTTGTTGTTGCAGTTGCACGCGTCATGATCATCATCATGTTGCGACACAGAATATAATGTATTTATTACCCTTGTACAGACGCACACACAAAAAAAAAATTGCACTTGCTTTGAGAGGTTGATGTTGTGACGAATGGGAGGTTCGTTACAATTTTAAATTTCTATTTCTGGTCTAAATTTTAAATTTCTATTTAAATTTTAAAATTTAGAAGTTAATTTTTTTATTTTTGACAAGGCCTTATTCGACCCTGTCCATGTACAGTGACAACCCAAAATTCGGGCATGTACCTGTACATGGAAAAGGCTGAATATGTCTCTGTCCCTTATCTTTAAATAAGTTTAAATTTTAAATTTTAAACATGTTTCAAATATGTTTAAACAGGGCCGAGTTTTCAATTTTTAAACAGGGCCGAATTTTCAATTTTTAAACATGGATGAATTTCAAATATGTTTAAATGTTTAATATTTAGAAAATTTAAATTTTTAGTTAAAAAATTGAGTTTATAATATTGACAGGGCCTTATTCAGCCTTGTCCATGTATAGAGACAGGCCTGAATTCGAACATGTCCATGTCCATGGACAGGGACGAATATGGCCCTATCCATGTATAGGGACATGCTCAAATTTGGGCATGTCAATGTACATGGAAAGGTCCATATTCGACCATGTCCATGTAGTACCTCAAGCAACAGGATAAGTAGATATACAACCAGTAACAAAGGCCCAGTTCCATATGAAATCCATACAAACGCTAAGAAAATAGACAGAGTTGCAAAAAATAGACAGAGGCCTGAAGAGACTGTAAACTTTAGGGAAGGACACATACTAGTTATTCTAACTATAAACAGTGAGACCAAGGGCTAAGCATCACTGCTATAGGACTACCACTACCCTGAATAGTGCCCAAACTAAACAAAATTAGACTCTGACAACAACTGTAAAGAAACATCACCATAAAGGACCTAGTACATATCACAATAGTTAACAAACCTAACAAAAATCTTGAAATACAAAATTATGTCTATAGTAGTTGCTGCAATAGGAGAAAAATTAGTATAATGTTGACAAAAACTCTGCTTCTCTGCTAATATTATTGCTAATTTAAATTTTTAGTTAAAAATTACAATCATGGAAACAATAGGGATAAAGGAAGTGTACAGAACCATGAATCAAACCTGTTGTAATCATATCAACTAACTGTATAGGGTTGAACATGATGAATTAATGAGCTAATATGATATGAGACTAGAACAAGCCCTGTGAACAAACTAAATTACACTACATTGTTTGCTTAGAAGTAATCCCATCATATTTGTTCATAATGACATTGATGTTGCATTCTTATTGATTAGGGTCCTACACCTAGTATAGGATATGAATAAGACCTATATTGGTTGTGCTCATATGTTACATGTATGCACTTCTTATACCTTTTCATATTTATGGGATT
>ML799784.1:144231-160252 GCA_009831015.1 Picea engelmannii
GGGGCTTCTGTTCCCCCACATGCATTTCCATTATTCATTCCCGACAAGCCACTGGCTTGTTGTGAGGTTGCTAGAGAAACAGTAATCGGTGGCATAAGCAAGGATCTTAAGGGATACTCGAAGAAGGTATGGCCACCTTTTCCTGTTCATTTAAATTCACATTCTTTATTATATTTCGGGCATGCTAAAGCTGAGGCAACAACCTTGGAAGACCTAAAATTGGTCCTTATCGAATTCAAGAAGCGTGATCCGCAAAGGGTCGTGAGTAACCATTTGGCCAATTGCGGACTCAAGAGATTTGAACACGAAAATTCACCCTCAGATGACATTTTAAAGGCGCAAGGTTTTATGCCGAGATTTTATCTCGGATCCAAACATTGGGACCTGAAGAGAGGGCCGATGTTATGAAATTCCAATAACATAGACGCAGTTGTCTTCCTGCAGTATTACAGGGTGAGAGTTCGAGTACAATGGAGGTGAAACAAAAATATGTTGAAGGCTCCAAGGATGCGACTCCCGGTCAAGAAAAACACCAGGACGGGGGAGAACAAACTAAGAGTCTGAAAGCAGAGATAAAGACTCCCAACCCTCCAAAAGAGCAGACTCCAGTTACTACTCCAGGACAATCAGCGAAGCAAATCGAAGATCCTATCACATCAGTTACTCTCTTGCGTTCAACTCAGGAAAATATTGACACAGGGTGGATCTTAAATGAAGAATTGAGGCCTATAAGGATGGAAGTGCTCCCTTTGAATGAGTTCTTCTTCGATAAGAAGAGAAAGGCAGTGGTAAAAATGGAATTCTATAAAGAAGGAGAATCAACAGTCAAGAAATACAAAGTTATGACTGATGGAAAGGACAAGAAGAATGAATAGTTCACAACAGAAATAGCTGGGACATTAGGGGCATATGCCAGAGTGAACCAATTTTCAGTCGGGGTTTTGAAAAACTAGCTGAAACGAAAAAATCACCTCATCAAAAACCTGGAAGCCAGACTAGCCACAGCAGCAGAGGCTTCCAAAGACTAGGCGAGTGTAGGAATAGAGCAAGCCAGGTTGGCCGATAAAAATGAGATAGAGCGGCTCAAGACTAAGCTCGAACAAGCACAACTGGTGGTTCGGTATGGTCAGATGCAAGAGAGGCAGCAAAAAGATTTGATCGAACAACTATAGGCTAGAGTGGAAATCGTCGAAAGTAAAGTGATAAATATCGGGATGTTCCAGTCCCAGGCGATAGAGATTCAGAGCAGAGTATCTGCGGCCCAACGAAATTTACTCGCCAAAGTAGAGGTGATCCGGGACAACTGTTTGTTTGGTAATCAAGTTTTGGAGAATTTATCTTCTAGAGAAAGAGAAGCTGGAGCAGCACGGGTCACCTTTCAAGAGGCTGTGATAGCCACAAACAACATGGATTTGGGAAGTAGTCCCAGGTTTACCATTTCGGAGGAGACCAAAGGAAACATTATATTAAAAGAATGGGAACACAACATCTTGGAAGGTAAGCTGCAAGCCAAGAGGGTAACGAAATTCTTAAAAGAGGCTTTTATCTCTATAGATGGTAATCTTCTAGGCATTGATAGCGGAGGTAATGCAGAGGCATTGATTTAGATGAATATGGCAAAAATCTCACTTGATTTAAATGAAAAAGAGGAAAGAGATTCAGCCGAGATCACCCAAGTGACTATGGAAGACATAGTCCAAATAGACAAATGTATGATTAAACCAAGCGTGCAATTATGCGCTATCGACAAATGTATGATTAAACCAAGCGTGCAATTATGCGCTATCGACATCATAGAAAGACAGATGGAAGACAGGATGCCACAATTATCCCGAGATTGTTACTCTTTTGAAGCCAATTGTCAAGCAGAACCGTCAAGGCTGATATCTCGTCTGGTTGAAAGATGTGTCACCTGTACCGAGCACGCACGAGAACAAGCTTCTGGCACCAAGTAAAGACAGAGAAGAAGAAATGGAGAGATTACTCTCCTCCCTATCATAACTGAAAATTTTGCAACGATTGAGATTCCATCTTATTGTAAAACTATATAAATACACCATAGAAAGAGAGAAAAAGGGCTGAACCTTTTTGTGTCGATTGTAATAGAGGTTTTACATTTTGAGAGTTAATATAAAGAAAATCTGAAGATTCTCAATTCCATCACGACTGTGTTATGATTTTGTTTTCTTGTATCTCATATTTCATTTCATTTCATATTCATAACTGATGAATGCTTCGCTATAGTTTAGTGCAACCTCTACTATAGTGAATGAATTTTGGTTTTCTATATTGTTTACTCTTTTTCCTCTATACCAGCTATCAGCAGGTATAAGACAAGTCAACACTTTCAGAATTCTATATATATTTTATGCTTCATCAGGTTAATTCTTTACATTTTTATTCTTCTGTTTATACGTGAGATTCTCCCTTGATAGGAGCCTTACTCGATAGACAACTAAATGTTTTCTCCCAGCTCATACATTTTATTAAAATATAACCCAATTATGGGAAAGAGCCTTTGATTTGCATTCCTTTTCTTCCTGAAACCGTAAACTCTCTTTCATACGACCGAATTGAGACAACACTTAAATTCCCCCTGAAGTTTTCTTATTTTACTATTCCTCCATGACTGTCCCTGTACCAACATAGCCCAATATCGAACTCAGATTATCAAATCAAACACACATTGCCTTAAACCTTTTTGATACTATTCTTAAAACTTCCACTACCCAGGTTGAACTCGAACGTTCATGGGCAGTGATTGAAAAGGATATAAACATCCAGGAACAGTTGGAAGCTAGACAATGCCAACGCAGAAATCTTCCCCAGTTTTCCTTGCCGAAGGTTGACGTTTCTCTCTTCTCTATCCTTTACTCACTTTTGGATGCCTAGACACTGTACTTCTAAGCCTTAAGTACAGACTCTGGAACAACATATTTTTGGTGCCATTGCCGGGGACCGAAGTTATGAAATCTTTTTCCCTGGGAAAATGACATTTTTATTTTCATTGAAAGTGTTACCCTTTGACAGTGAAAAAAGAGTACACACCTTTTTTAAGGCTTTCCAATATTTCACTTGGCAACTCCACAAATAATAAACTGCATCCGGTCGAAGGAATACTAGAAAAAACTCGGATGGTAAGAAGATTACACCCGTTAACGATCCCGAGAAGACTCTAAAGGCGAGAGGCACTCTTAGGCCAACCGTTGTAGTATATAAGCTTAAACACCCACAACTGAAGACTAAGAGTTCTTCAGAACCTTCAACTTTATGCAGTCCTCTTTTTGATACTAAAGATCTAACGTCAAACTTCTCCGAAGTTAGGAGTGAGATTCATCCGACAACCCCCTTAGTACACAAAGGAAAGGGCCCTTTTGAAATTTCGTCAGCAGTTGACATACCATATTATCTTCAGTTAAATTTCCCAACCTCACCTAATTCTGAAGAGTGTGTTACACATTCGGTTTCCACACTCATTGGTTCTCCTGATTTTGTCTCTTACAAATATGAGGAACCAAGTCCTCGCATTCCTTATCATTCATCGTCAGATTTTCCTCTTCAAAAAGAAAATAAAGATTCACTTTTAATTTTTCGAAACCCCCTTTACAACTTTCCACTAATAATGATGGCAGCCGCCAGAGGAGGAGGAGGAGCTCCTATAGGAGGAGCTGGAGGCCAAGGGCCTGCCCCCCCTCCCAGAGTTTTTGCGAAAGTTGCAGCAAGATATGATCCCTTGGTATTGCCCATTCCTCTACACGACCTTCTCGAAAATTACATAACAAATTTGCCAAAATTCACTGAGGAAGGGGATCTGACCGCGGCCGAACACATTAATTTATTTGATCAATTAGCAGACATCCTAGGTATCGAACATGAAGATGTATATTCGAGGCTTCTTGTTCAAACCTTCGAAGGCTAGGTCCAAACTTGGTTTCGGAGTCTACCTGCAGCATCTATCTTGTCTTATGACGCCTTAGAAGATTCTTTCCTCAGACAATGGGGTGAAAGAAAAGACCACCTATATTATTTAACCGAATTTGGGTCTTTAAGAAAAAAGAATTCAAAAACAGTCATGGAGTTTATTCAAAGATTCAACAAACTATATAACAAAATCCTAGTCGAGGTTAAACCGTCCCAACCCGCGGCCAAAGTAACTTTCGCAAGGGCTTTCGAACCGGATTTTGCACTCCTTTTGCGAGAAAGAAGGGGAGCCACCCTAAACCGAATGCAGGATGACGTTGTAGAAATTCAGTCAAATATGATGGCTTCTGGTAAGCTTAAAGCTAAAGTAGAAATGGGAAACTGAGAAACTAAACACTTTAGAGAACAAGCAGGTCCGTCAGGATCTAATAGATCTATAGATGACAGGGTAGATGATATGTCCAGGATAATTAAATAATTGTCTAATAAAATATCCAGAATGGAGCTAGAACAGGCCAAAGCTGATTCTTTCCCCAAAAATGATTTCAAGAGGAACCCCAAGCCCCCAAACCAGCAAAGACAGATAAAAAATGAAGATAAAAAAATACAAGCTCCCCTAAAGAGCAAAAATTTTATAGGAGCAAACGATCTCCAAGATTTCGGAGATTCGGATAATGATGTCACGAACTTTGGTGATGACTGCACACAACCGTATTTGACTAGAGAAGATTAAGAGAAATCTCTAAATAGTCAACAACTGTCGGTTAAGGATGAAGAAAGTGATCATACTGACCTTTGTGGCTCTCAACAAGAAATCGAAATGATAATGGCCGAGATCCAACCTAAGTACAACTTGAGATCTAAGAGTAAGCCCATCTCGACTACTCAACCTAAGAAAATCCTCCAAAGAGGTCAAACTTATGAGCCTACTTCGGAAGAGACCCTATTACTTAACAACAAAACGAAATTATTAAGCACACAAGAGTCTGAAGTGGAAATAGTTGAAACCCAACCACAAGGAACCGAAACAGTAAATAAAATTATGCCTTCAACCAAGACCATGAGTCATAAAGAGGTTCAGACGAATAAGTCAGAAAGGAAGGATTCAGAAGTCTCAACCAAAGAAACAGACAAGGTGAGTGGGCTTTCAGTTTTGAAAACGAGATAAATAAAATTAATATACCAATCCCTCTGGTAGAATTAGCAAAAACTCCCGTTTATCGGAAGTAGATTACCAAAGTGATGGGTGTCTCAGAGCTAGAAAGTCAGTCTGACATTTTAAACCTGGAAGATGACAAACCTAACATCACTTTTGGTCCACATTTTGAAGGGGCCAAAGATACTATTGCTCCCTTTTATATCACCTTAAATGTATATGATCAATTGCTACATAATTGCATGTTAGACTCCGGAGCCTCCCATAACATTATTCCTAAGATTATTATGGACAAGTTGGGTCTCCATATCAATAGACCTTACGGAGATCTTTCTCTTTTGAATGAAGAAGGGTTAAGTGTATGGGAATGATAAAAGATTTAGTAGTTACCCTGGCACAGGTCCCGGTTAAGAGTATCTTGATGGATGTGGTTATTGTTGATATTCCCCCTAAGTATGGATTACTGTTGTCTAGGTCTTGGGGAGCCAAGATGGGGGGTTCTCTTCAATTGGATATGAAATTTGCCACAATTTCTGTGTTTGGTGGGTAATTTACTCGGTTGTATAGAGAGACAAGGTTAGCATATACAGTAAGTGACCCTCAAAATCCGAACAATTTCCCTATTTACATTGTGGATCAAAACTTAGGAAATTGTATCTTATCTTTTGATGACGGTTTAGATGGTTGTCAAGAAGAAAATGATATAGAGAAGGAAGATTCAGGTTACATGACATAAGATCTGTGTAGCACCGGTGTCTGGAAAATGTTTTTTGACGGTGCCTCATCTTGCGAAGGGGCTGGTGCAAGAGTGCTTTTAGTGGCTCCCGAAGGAAATTTTGTTGTTCCTTTTTCCTACAGACTGCAATGGGATATAGATTATACTAACAACATATGTGAATACGAAGCGTTGGTCTTAGGATTAGAGGCTACCATAAATCTTAAAATAAATAATTTAGAGGTCTACGGAGATGCAGAGTTAATAGTCAAACAAATAAATCGGTAGTACCAAGCCAAGCATCCTAGATTAAGATCATACAGGAATTGTGCCTGGGATCTAATGGAAAACTTTTTCTCATCCGTAAATGTCCACTTCATCCCACGCGCAGATAAATTACATGTTGATGCATTAGCTAAAGCATCTTCAACCTTCTCTCCTCCCATGACTTTCAAATTGAAGTATCACATAGAAATCAAATACAGACTATTTGTACCAGATAACATCCAGCACTGGCAGGTTTTTGAGGATGATGAGCAAATTAAGAAGTTTCTTGAAGCAATAGGTGAGTTTTCTGAAACCCATGCCGACCAAGAAAACCAGAATGACAATATGTGGATCATGCAAAAAGGGGAGGATCCTAAATCTTTCCAAGACAAAATCGCAGATCATCGCATGTTGTTCCTTAAAAACAAACAAATTCTGAAAGGATTGATTCCTTTAGAAAGACTTTCTGATCAAAATCACATACCTGTAAAATATGCCTTACAACCCCAACTAGAAGAAGTGGAGGATTGTGATATAGGAAACAAAGAAGAATCCAAGATGGTAAAAATATTCAAGTTCCTCCCTCCCAAAATAAAAAGTAAATATAAAGACCTACTCAGACAGTATAAGGATGTTTTCGCCTAGTCTTATGATGAGTTAAAAACATATGACACTTCCATAATTGACCACAAGATACCTCTAAATCCTGGGGTCAAACCATTTAGGCAAAAGCTTAGACAGATCAACCCCATCTTGTTACATGTGATCGAAAAAGAAGTCAAGAAAATTTTAGATGCAAAAATAATAGTACCTCTAAGATATTTAGACTGGGTAGAAAACCTGGTCCCGGTCAGGAAAAAGAATGGGGAAATCAGACTGTGTGTAGATTTCATAAATCTAAATAAGTCATCTCTTAAGGACAACTATCCGCTGCCCAAAATGGACCATGTGCTAGAAAAGGTAGTTCGAGCCAACCGAATGTCTATGATTGATGGGTTCTCTGGTTATAATCAAATCGCCATGAATGAACAAGATAGAGAAAAAACCGCTTTCACTACACCATGGGGTACATTCATGTATGATAAAATGCCTTTTGGTTTGATGAATGCAAGGGCCACATTCCAACGTGCTATGGACATCGCTTTCATCGGTGAAAGGGATAAGTTCGTAGTCATTTATCTTGATGATTTGATGGTTTTCTCTAAAATCGATGAAGAACACCTGATACATCTTAAACAGACATTCAAAAAATGCCACAGGTTTGGTCTATCTTTAAATCCAAAGAAATCACATTTCGCCATGCGGGAAGGTAAGATTTTGGGTCATATCGTATATAGGGATGGAATCAGGATTGATCCCAAGAGGATTGAAGCAATAGATACTACAAATATTCCTAGAAATGTAAAAGAGATTCAATCTTTCTTAGGAAGAATAAATTTTTTACGAAGATTTATCCCGAATTTCGCTGAGATTGTAAAACTAATCACAGGTATGTTGAAAAAGGACAGTGAAGTAAAATGGACGACTGAGGCCAAAGCATCATTCACACATATTAAGAAAGTCATAAGCGAGGCACCTGTGTTAGCGAGCCCCGACTATCTAAAAGATTTTCTTATTTTCTCATTTTCCTCCGAGCACACAATTGCCATGGTGCTCCTACAAAAGAACGAAGAAGGTTTCTAACAACCAATTTCTTTTTTCAGTAAGAGCCTTAGAGATGCAAAAATGAAGTATGATATGATAGAAAAACAAGTGTGCGCCATGGTAAAATCATTAAAGGCATTCAGAACATACATACTACACTCCAAGATAATTGCGTACGTGACTACTAGTTCTGTGAAAGATATTTTGGTACAACCAGACAACGATGGGAAAAGAGGGTGATGGCTTGCCAAAATCCAAGAATTTGATCTGGAAGTCAAACTGACCAAATTGATAAAAGGACAAGGCCTGGCCAAACTCTTAGCTGAGTCGAATTTCATAGCCCTAGATATCAATTGCCTGCAGGAAGGCGACAAAGACATGAACCTGAACGAGCTGAATGAGCAAATAGGCCCAAACAAGATCGAAAAGAAGTTCATATCATCAGGCTAGTACAAAGACATAGTATCTTACTTGCTAACTCTAAAATGCCCAAATGAGCTATCACCATCAAAAGCCAGGACTTTAAAACTTCATGTGGTTAAATATTGTATCGCCGAAAGTCAGCTATATTGGAAAGATCCACTCAGTTTCTTGCTAGTCTGTTTAGTCGAATCGGAAACTCAGCGGGTTATAGACGAATTTCATGAGGGAGTCTGTGGGGGGCATCATGCTTGGCAAGATACAGCTTACAAAATTATGAGGGCTAGGTACTATTGGCCAAAACGTTTCTCGGACGTTAATGCCAAAGTCCGAGCCTGCAACCCTTGTCAACTATTTGCAGGTAAACAGAAGCTCCTGGAACTGCCTTTAGTTCCAGTCAAAGCTGAAGCTCCATTTCAGCAATGGGGTCTAGACTTCATAGGTGAGATTAATCCCCATTCCAGTGCTCAACACAAGTGGATCTTAACCGCAACAGATTATTTTACTAAATGGGTGGAAGCCATTCCAACCAAAAAGGCAACAGACTCGGTGGTAATCGATTTCTTAGAAGACAACATTTTGTCTAGATTTGGTTGCCCCCGAAAGATAGTTACAGACAATTCCCAAGCCTTTAAATCTATGGCTATGATCATCTTCTGTCATAAGTATAACATCGTTCTTGGCCATTCCACAACATATTACCCCCAGGGAAATGGATCGATCGAGTTATCTAACAAGAGCCTGGTAAATATAATCAAGAAAGTATTGGATGAAAACAAAAGGTCTTGGCATGTGCACTTAAAATATGCATTATGGGCGAATCACATAAGCACAAAAAGGTCTATCGACATTTCACCTTGTCAGATGGTATATGGGATAGATGTTGTGTTACCTATAAACCTAGCGCTTCCAGTGATGAAGTTATGGAAAGATCAAAATGAAGAACCCAATCATGTCACCAGGAGGATAAATTAGTTGATCGAGGTTCAACAGCATAGGGTCGAAGTAGATGAAAAGTTGCAGAAGTACCAAGATGTCATGAAGGCATTATTCGACCGTAGAGCAAAGGACATATATTTCCTCCTAGGTGATTTAGTATTAAGGTGGGATGCAAGAAAGGAAGAAGCAACAAAACATGGTAAATTTGACCACCTCTGGTATGGGCCATTCAGAGTCTTGGCTCTGGAAGGAAAAAATTCTTTCCTACTAGAAAATATAGACGGTGAAATCCTCAACACCCCTATCAAAGGGCATTATCTGAAGCATTATATGACATAACAGTTGCCTAAAAAAAATAAATTTGTCTACTTATATATATATTTTGTATACATATATGTATTTTTCATTTAAGCATTTCTTTTGATTTTCTTCTTTCTTTCATGAACTTTCGACACCTTTCGGATAACCCCGATAATCTTTGTATTTGCCTCTTACAGGATTCTAGCTACACAGAAAACAAGCGGGAGAAGTAAAAAGAAAGTTGATGTCAGAAATAAATCGGCTTAAACAGGTGATACTCAAGAAATTTGATATTGTGCAAAGAAATTGAAACGAAAAGGTATAGATGAGATTTCCTAAAGGACATGTTCTAAAGGACTATTAAAAAAAACCGAGGTAACCTCATTCAAACAACAACATCGACTGAACTGATAAATAACAGAGTTGTTTCTTTGTTTAATCGTCTATGAAAAATTAAGACAAATTAATTGATTCACCCAAATTAAAAGCAGTCAGTCCAAGTAAAGTATCCCCAAAAAAGATCTACAAGATTCAGTTTTGAATTTTTGACCTTTGTATTTTCAGTCCGTGAGTCACTACCTGTCACCCTTTTCTATCTACGGCTTCACCTTTTAAAAACAAAAGTCAATATCTTTATGTTTCGCATAAGAAGGGATAAGAGTTTTCGTTTCAACCTCGTGAGCTTCAAAGCAGATTGTGGAAAGAAGGCAGGTCTTCACAACTCCTCAATCCCCTGCTAAACGAAGAGACGCTTAAAGTGATCCTAACTTTCTTAGGTTCTTCAACAATATCGGAGGATTGAGGCTTGCTCAAATAGAATGCCCTAAGAAAATTATTTTCCCTTTTTTCCCTGAGAACGAAGGTGTTGTGAAGGTTAAGGGAAGGTTGGTACCGAGTAATCAAAGTAAGTTTACAGACCTATAATGAAAAATATTACACAGATATCAGCCCTGATACAAACTGATTGCCCCCATCTTCACGCTCTAAAAAGAAAATTATAAGACAGCTGGTGAAAGGAAATTCAGAAATTATTGCCCCCATCTAGTCCAAGAGACGATGAAAGGAAATTTAGAAATGATTGCCCTCGTCTCAGCATTTAAATGCACAAATATATTCTAAAGTGGTGAAAGGAAATTCAATAAAAGGGGCCAGATAACTTCACTGGGGTACTGAACAGGCTCACTGGCAGTGAAGCAATATATGAGATATCTGTAAGGCTGTTATACATGAATATCACTCTACTTTGGTAACCAATTCTTTTAAAAACCTGATCCACATCCCCAATTCAGACGGGGCTTCCCGATTTAAAAACATATAATCTTCTTCTTTTGTGCAAGCTGATAGCCACAAGATCTGTTGGGTCTCCTAGAACTGTTTTGATTGTCTTAAGGTAGACCTGATTTTAGTGACGTAAAAGAGAAAGTCATGAAAGGGACTACAACTAAGTTTAAAAAGAGTATCTGAGTTTGAAAAGCTTTTCAAGGTAAAAAACAAAGTCTCTTTCCCCTTCCGTACCTGGTTCTCATGAACCTTTTCGCTTGATTGAAACTATTGACTCCTTTTACCCAATATCGGCACGTGGTCTACTTTTCTTCCCATCTTACAAGAAAATGGGATCCCTAGTTGGAGCCTATGTTAGAGCCGCATTTGTTTTTTCTAGCCCGTCTTGAATTTCATGTCTTAATGCTCGAAATCAAAAAATGGTTTTCGTATTTTCTATCTGTAGTTTCAAAATCTCTGAGGTCTTATCATGCAAGCAGTGATGATCATTGTACTCTTGAGGTGAGTTCTACTTTTCGACAAAAAAAAATCCCCCCTTTTGTTCTATCTCGGGATTTCACATGTTTGATGCTATAGATCACGTAGTTCACAAGTCCCGAGCAACGAAACAACAAATTTGTTTTAAATTTTTACCCAGGTCAGTAACGGGAGTAAAGTTTCCTAAATCATGATTAAAAATCATTGCGTTTTCATGCCTCAGTGTTCACTAAATCCAAAACTCTCATTATCATATCCCCGATAGCCGAAACCACGAAGTTCGTATGTTAGTAACCTGTGTCAAAGTTAAAAAAAAAAAAAACTAAGCCATGGTTAAGTTCCGTCGACAATTCACCACTCGACGTGTTCTCTTTTAAAAAACTACACTGTCTAAGCCCGAGTCGCGAAGTCGCGATATAGATACGAACATAATTAATTAAACACATAATCCGAGTTTATCTTCCCTTTTAATTAAAATGTAATATCACGACCTCGCGGTTTCGCAGTTCGGCATGCAAACTTTCCAGAAAATTACCTTCGAAGCTCCGAGTCACGACATGGTGAATATAAATAATTACATAATTAATTAAGAACCTAATCACAATTATGCTTTATTTAACCAAAATCAATCATCGCAGTTTCGGGGGTTAGAGGTTCAAAGAGTTAAAGAAAAAATTTCCGATACAACGAGTACCGAAAGGTTAATTAACTTTGGGAAAATTAGATTAATTAAGCTAAATCAATATCTCCTATGTTTTGATGCTTGCATAGTTTACGAAGCAGTCTTAACCCTTCCTTACGCCAACTGACATTTCGAACCGCCAAAATTTATGGCATTAATTAGAAATAAGACGAATCGACAAATAAAGGTCAGGTTTTTATTGCTAAATTTACTTCTAAAGATGATTTGATAGATCTGTTCTAAAAAGTACTGAGTTTTCGAATATATAGAGTTGTTATTTGTTATAACAAATTCATTTCTATATTATGCAGAGCACACTTTCTCAGCGAGCTAACTTCTGTATGTATACATATTTTTATCGCGGAAGAGCTAAAGCAGGATCTCCCGTCATGGCCCCGTGAAAAGCATCCAAAGTTAGTGTTGAGGTTCCGGGACAAGGTTGGGACAACGTCGCTGACACTTCAGCTCGAAGTGTCAACTCGGTCCCAAACTGGTCGTTCATTTCTGATGTTCTGCAGGCCGAATTAGTGGATTATTCTAATGATTTCAGTGACAATGAAAAAGACGACATAACCACCAAATATAAGATCGTCATTCAATCAAGAATGCATAAAGTAGTGGCCAGGCCACGATTGCTCCCCTATTATGATATGGTCCGATGGGAATTATACCATGTGGACATACCAACCAGAACCATCATGAATGAGTAGAAGGTCACCATTGGGACTTTCAGACCTGAACATCTACAAGCTATGTACAAGTTTCCCACAGCGTCCGAACTTACATATGATGTCGAATTCTTGGAAGAGTTCAAACAAAAGGAATGTGTGCAGTATGACAAGACCATGTCTAGCTTAATAAGAGATTGGGTTTCGCACCCTACAAAGTATAGGGCAGACAATCATGGTATATATTCAATAGCTTCCTTGGAACCATAGTTCAAGTATGTAGCTATGATGACATGCAGATTATATGGGAGAGAGGACACCTCACATTTCTTTCTTCAATGGGTACCTCTAATATTTCGATTCGTTGAAAGATGTTCCTTCGACTGGGTGAAAATGTTGTGTGACAGCTTGACCAGTCGGGTTACAGAATATTGGGCACAGAAAGAGAGTGGAAAGATTTCTTCATTTTTTATGTCTGCATATATTATGGATGCCGTATGCTTTCTAACACCATTTCCCTTAGTGAGCTGGATTTGGACCTAGCAGAGGCCGAGCCCATTCACGTCTATCATTCGAAGTTATGGGAAAACAAAGCGGTAGATTTCGTATATGAAATCTTCAATTGGGTGATCGTACCTCTGCATGTCACTATTTTCGGTCACCCGCCACATAGGATCTCGGACAGTATAGTGACGAATTTGAGAAGCATAGCTAACTGGTATGTAGAAGTCGAATTCTCATATCTCAGAGTTTTCGGGGATTCTGTTCCCCCACATGCATTGCCATCATTCATTCCCAAAAAGCTGGCTTGTCGTAAGGTTGCTAGACAAACAATAATCAATGGCATAAGCAAGGAGCTTAAGGGATACTCGAAGAAGGTATGGCCACCTTTTCCTGTTCATTTAAATTCATATTCTTTATTAGATTTTGGGCATGCTAAAGCTGAGGAAGAAACCCTGGAAGACCTAAAATTGGTCCTTAATGAATTCAAGAAGCACGATCCATAAAGGGTCGTGAGTAACCATTTGGCCAGTTGCGGACTCAAGAGATTTGAGCACGAAAATTCACCCTCGGATGACATTTTACGAGGCGCAAGGTCTTATGTTGAGATTTTAGCTCGGATCCAAACATTCGCACCTAAAGAGAGGGCCGATGTTCTGAAATTCCAAGAACATAGACGTAGTTGTCTTCCCACCGTATTACGGGGTGAGAGTCTGAGTACAGCGGAGGTGAAACAAAAAATGCCGAAGGCTCCAAGGATGCGACTCCCGGTCAAGGAAAACACCAGGACATGGGAGAACAAACTAAGAGTCTGGAAGCAGAGATAAAGTCTCCCGACCCATCGAAAGAGTAGACTCCAGTTACTACTTCAGGACAATCATCGAAGCAAATCGAAGATCCTATCACATGAGTTACTCCCTTGCAGTCAACTCAGGGAAATATTGGCGCAGGGTGGATCTTAAATGAAGAATTGAGGCCTATAAGGATGGAAGAGCTCCCTCTGAATGAGTTCTTCTTTGACAAGAAGAGAAAGGCAGTGGTAAAAAGAGAATTCTATCAGGAAGGAGAATCAACAGTCAATAAATACAAAGTTATGACTGATGGAAAGGACAAGAAGAATGAACAGTTCACAACAAAAATAGCTGGGACATTAGGGGCATATGCCATAGCGAACCAATTTTCAATCGGGGTTTTGAAAAACCAGCTGAAACGAAAAAATCGCCTCATCAAAACCCTGGAAGCCAGACTAGCCACAACACCAGAGGCTTCCAAAGACTAGGTGAGTGTAGGAATAGAGCAAGCCAGGTTGGCTGATAAAAATGAGATAGAGCTGCTCAAGAATAAGCTCAAGCAAGCATAACTGGTGGTTCAGGATGGTCATATGCAAGCGAGCCAACAAAAAGATTTGATCGAATAGCTATAGGCTAGAGTGGAAATCATCGAAAGTAAAGTGATAAATATTGGGATGTTCCAGTCCCAGGCGATAGAGATTTACTCACCAAAGTAGAGGTGATTCGAGACAACTGTTTGCTGGTTAATCAAGTTTTGGAGAATTTATCTGCTAGAGAAAGAGAAGTTGGAGCAGCACGGGTCGCCTTTCAAGAGGCTGTGATAGCCACAAACAATAGGGATTCGGGAAGTACTCCCAGGTTTATCATTTCAGAGCATACCAGAGGAAACATTCTATTAAAAGAATGGGAACACAACATCTCGGAAGGTAAGCTGCAAGCCAAGAGGGTAACAAAATCCTTAGAAGAGGCTTTTAGCTCTATAGATGGTAATCTGCTAGGCATTGATAGTGGAGGTAATGCAAAGGCATTGATTTAGATGAAAATGGCAAGAATCTCACTTGATTTAAATGAAAAAGAGGAAAGATTCAACCGAGATCTCCCAAGTGACTATGGCGTACATAGTCCAAATAGACAAATGTATGATTAAACCAAGCATGCAATTATGCGCTATCGACATCATAGAAAGACAGATGGAAGACAGGCTGCTGCAATTAGCCCGAGATTGTTACTCTTTTGAAGCCAATTGTCAAGCAGAACCGTCAAGGTTGATATCTCAGCTGGTTGAAAGATGTGTTACCTGTACTGAGCATGCATGAGGACAAGCTTCTAGCACCAAGTAAAGACAGAGAAGAAGAAATGGAGCGATTGCTCTCCTCCCTATCATAACTGAAAATTTTGCAACGATTGAGATTCCATCTTATTGTAAAACTGTATAAATACACCATAGAAAGAGAGAAAAAGGGTTGGACCTTTTTGTGTCGATTGTAACAGAGGTTTTACATTTTGAGAGTTAATATAAAGCAAATCTGAAGATTCTGAATTCTGTCACAACTGTGTTATGAGTTTGTTTTCTTGTATCTCATATTTAGTTTCATTTCATATTCATAACTGATGAATGCTTCGCTATAATTTAGTGCAACCTCTACTATAGTGAATGAATTTTTGTTTTCTATATTGTTTATTGTTATTCCTCTGTGCCAGCTATCAGCAGGTATAAGAGCAGTCAACACTTTTAGAATTCTATATATATTTTATACTTCATCGTGTTACTTCTTTACATTTTTCTTCTTATGTTTATACGTGAGATTCTCCCTTGATAGGAGCCTTACTCGATAGACAGCTAAATGTTTTCTCCCAGCTCATACATTTTATTAAAATATAACCCAATTACGGGAAAGAGCCTTTGATTTGCATTCCTTTTATTCCTGAAACCGTAAACTCTCTTTCATACGACCGAATTGAGACAACACTTAAATCCCCCCTGAAGTTTTCTTATTTTACTGTTCCTCCATGACTGTCCCTATACCAACATAGCCCAATATCGAACCCAGATTATCAAATCAAACATGCATTTCCTTAAACCTTTTCGATACTATTCTTAAAACTATCACTACCCGGGTTGAACTCAAACGTTCATGGGCAACGATTGAACAGGATATAAACATCTAGGAACAGTTGGAAGCTAGACAACGCCAACGCAGAAATCTTCCCTAGTTTCCCTTGCCGAAGGTTGACGTTTCTCTCTTCTCTATCCTTTAC
>ML799784.1:167246-179303 GCA_009831015.1 Picea engelmannii
TCATCTTTTGTTCTGTGCATCGCATCAAATAATATTTCAAGTTTTCATTGTTGTCTATAGGTAAAACCATGAAAAAAACATCTACTGCAAATAATTGGATATATTGGACAACAAATAGTTCATGTTAGATTATCACACAAGTACATCTACAAGTTATTTGAAAAAATTTAAACATAAAAATTACATTCTATTACAAGATCAGAAACTCTATCGCCATCAACTAACACTATAGTTTCATTTGATTCCATCTCCTATGAGCTTGCAAGTGGAATTTTCCCTTTTAAATTAAGGTCGGTATGTCTTCAAGATTTAACATATCCTTCATTTTCATTTTCGCAAATATCTATGGATTATGTGTCCTCTATTCAAACTGAACAAAAACAAGACTCATTTATTCTATCAAACGCAAACACATTTTGAAAATGTTTTGTTTTAACTGAATGTATTTTTCGTGTCCCAGGTATTATACTGGCGTCATATGGGATTGATATATTTACATCTTGGATTCCAACATACCAAAAAAACCTACACAAGACAATAACTTGTTAACTTGAAATATCTCAAGAAAATGATTGAAGTTTGAATATAAATTTGAACATGTTCAAAAACAAATATCCTATGTACATGTGTAACATTTATATATAGACACACTTGCGCACATCCCTTGACGGATTATATTCATGGATTAGTTCCATTTTGCGCCATTCAACAACTTGTTCAATGGATTCAAATCGATCAGCATGAGGGTTCATCCAATACCTTCGAAGTGCTCATTTTATACATGCCCCTGCACCATCATGCTCTCCTTTTCCATGACCAGTCTCAAACAATTCCAACAATGTGTAATGTTTAATTTTTTATGAAGATGGCATAACCAATATAATGATCATGAAGATTTGAATTGACCTGAACACCCATCTGACCATATCCAATGTCGATCGAATCGGATTTCACCTTCTTTCAATGAATCATAAAATTTATCAAAACAATGTTGCACATAATGTGTATTGTGTGCTCGATCATCACTTATATAAAAATGATATTCTTTAATAACATGTCGATTGTCGTTGGTGCTTTATATGTTATCAAAACTCCGTTGAGCATGTCTATATAGAATGTGGAAAAATATTGTGGCTTGATCAGAATGATAATATTCACTTTGTATTTCTTTCTATGCAGCGAATGTGTAATTCTCTGCAAAATCAACTACAGAAAAAATTGTCCCATGTGGAAACACTTCATGGGATTGTTTGAATTGTATATCTTTACATCGAGCTCTATGTGAATGCTTGGTTTATTTATATATTTCTTCCTCAAACTTCTTCAAAAAATATATCACATAGATTTGATCTATCTTCAAATCAATCCTTTTGGAAATAACATTTGAAGAATGTGGAGCCATGTTGTTGATATATTCATATCTCTTCGAACTGACTATTATATTAGAAAATGATTGATCATTCATATCAATATGATACTTTGAATGAAACAAACTTAGATTTCCACAACGATCATGTGACAACCCCTTATTCACGACTACAAGCGAAGCATAAGCGCGATTTTCTTTTTTTGTGCTTGAAAGGCAGGATGGTGATGACAACAATAGTTAACCACACAACTGGCAATGAACACAAGCATGTCGTCCCGGAAATGGGCTACTATGAATCCACACACTAGCACAAGAGTAGCTGGGCGAGACATGTGTACGACAACAAGGAGGAATGACTACCCGCCCGATGTATAAAGACATGCCTACCAGAAAAAAGAACATCCCCATCCTGACACAATGGACTTGATGGATAAGGACTAGAACCTCAAGGCACGTGAACCCAATGCCTGAAGGCATTCCACCCATGTTCCAAAAGAAAACTTACAACGCTCGACACTACTCACACGAAAGGTACTGACTCCGACCAAGTTATCATTCGCCGCTATCCAATAGGGCGCGCCATGATCCCCTCATCAGGAATCCCACTATACCAGGTGATATACGCATCAATAACCTTGGCGCAACACCTCCTATATGGACCAAGGACTCTAGGTAAACCAATGCGCTAGGATGAATTAATTGGGAAGGAGACTATGCCTACCCCCCAAGCAACTGGTCAACAATAGGCAAAAAGACGTCAGCAAGAGAGTGCAAGCCGTTACACGACTTCACCAACCAACCAAACCATTAATCTAGTCTAGCTTAGTCAAATGTTACCAATCTGATTTAACATAGCTTACACTCTATTTCTAGCAATTTTAAATCATAAATTAATCAATACAAACCAATCTAATTTACCATTACTGACAACCAAATGGTAGATTTCTAATTGATCACTAAATACCAACTAACTTAGCAATTAACCTCATAACAACATTAACAGTATTGATGTAAAAGCTGCAATTGTCACACTTGAAGAAGATAATAAATTACATTCTAGTCGTTAAGGTACCGTTAATTTCACCATAAATGAGAATCAAAATTTGCAATCCTAATTAAGACATTGCTAACACTATGAACAAAAATGAATTCTAAATTAAAAAGTATGGTCTAATTAAGAAGGAAACTAAATTGAAGAATCTAGTCTAAAGGGATGCCTAGTCAATTAAAGGTGGTCAAAACTAACAATGAGCTGAGTGAAAACGCCTTCCCTTAATCTGTCAGCTAACAATAAAGTTGATAATAAATGCACACAGTCAGCGATAAATTGTTATCTGCTAAAAGCTGAAGCACACCCCAAGAAAAATGCAGATGTCATCTCCCATGGACCCACATCAACTCCAAGCGCACTAGATAATTCAGGATACGCATTACTCAGGTCGAACAATATTTAGGTACGCAGAGATAAGTGGGCGCACCTATAATTGCATTAAAGAAGAACCTAGGCTCATTCTGGTGGACGAAAAGAGCTCCGGGAGGGGTGATCTCAAGTGTACGAGCCAATCCGGAAGCAAGGCAGTAGGAAAAAAGAATTTGTGTTGTGAAATCGTGGCTCAGAGAACTCAATGGTTGGCCGTGAAAAAAAAATAACCAAGTGCAATTTTTTTTTTAAAGACAAATGCCAGGCATTAAGGGGGACGCTTTGCAATCTCCAGGTAAAATGGTTGAGTATTAAAGGTGGCTTAACCAGACCAACTAGCTATCAAACGGGCTGTTAAAACAGTTGTTGTCAAGGAAAAATAATCAAACACCCAAAAGTTGTGTGCATAACCTTCAATTCGCTGGATTTGATACCATCTATTAAATTCACTGAGTTAAATTTCACTGTGGTTAATGTATCATTCAGTAAGTTTATGAGTTCAAACTTCAAAACATTCTCTAAGTTTACAACATTCCACACTTCCGCTGTGAATATTAGTTGAGTCTAATTCTTTATAAAACACCATCTCAGACTAGAAGTAAAGTTTTGATGCCGACACATGCTCCCTCCACAACCCATAGGTCGGAAGGTCCACGTCAACATAGGATATTTCCTTTCCTACTGGCCCAAATAACTCTAAACGTTCTTCTATTTCCCTATCGGGAAATCTGCACCCATAGAAAACATCCATGGAATCCCCTCTTTACACTTGGGAGATCCGACTTCACAACTTCGCGAAGCTAGTGGTTAGGCGTTGGGCTCTGGAATCCCCGAAACCCAAAACAGTCAATGCTGACCTTTCCTTTTTCCTTTCAGGATTTTCCTTATCATGATTTCGGCGATCGCGATGTCGAGAAACTTGTCTCCTCGACTCCTGAATTCCGATTTGTTGAAACTCTGATACACTCGTGCGCTTTGACCTTTCAACGCCACTTCACTTCATCGGCATTTCGGACTTCACGATATCGCAGATCCTGATGCAATGTTTTCGAAACTTCACTCCACGAATCTCTGAAACAACGTGCCACCTGTCCGCTTCACTGACTCTTGTGGCCCCACGCCATTCTCTTAGCCTTCAAGATTTCGTGTTTCGTGATTTTGCGATTCCCGTTGCCAAGTTTACGGGACTTCCAGCCATGAAACCCTGAAATAGGGATTCTCTTGCGAATCCAATGACCCTTGTGGCTTGGGTCCTCGGTCCTACTCCTCCTAATATTATAACCTTTTAAAATACTCGCGGTAACTCACTTGCTCTTCCATGAGATCTGATGGCTCATGGGATTTCGTGAATCCTCCTCAGAGAATTCCGACCGTCCGTTCCTCCTTGGGGATTTCTGTGAATAGCTAAGTGTTCCTCCACCAACTTGTCCACCTGAGGGTGAAAACTTATGATGCCTTCCAAATTCTTCCAGATATAACTTATGTGCGACCCTTTCGGCAATTTTAAGGCTTTATCCTTCCTGGGCTTCCTTATAACTCCGAGTCTTAGTGACGAATCTTGCACGCACTCCTTGTGGAAACCTTTAGACACTTCCAAGTGCTGAATTTCCTTTGACCCTGTGCACACCTGCAGCAGCAGTCTCTCAATGCTTCACTCAGGTCCGGAACCCTGAGGCTTCACTAGGCCTGCGCACTCCTTGCACGGCTCCTATGCCTGCCTGCACTTCTGTGGAAATGAGAACAAAATCTATCTCTCCTGAGCTTTCAGAGACAAATCTATGAACCTTTTGCCAATGCACTCCTTGTGGACACTTCAACTGCACTCCTTGTAGGAACTCTTGCTCAGATAGAAAAACAATTGAAACTCATTCCATTTCCCTTTCCTCTCAGATTTCAAACATTCAATAGGAAATCATTCATACATAGCATAAAAGCAATCACATGATAGAAAGAGTAAAACATTCATGAGCATAACATTCAAAGATGCATACACAGAGAATATATGGACACCATGAGTCTGAATCACAACTTTCTTTGTATTAATTCAGAACTTTTGTACATGGAGTCTGCTACACAACTCTCTACTTCTCTTCTATGCTCTCTTCTGATGCTTCCTCCTTCTATGTTACAATTACACAGTGAGGGTGTCTATATCCGTTTTCCCTCCTTTCCTAAAACTATCGCATCAGAGAATTTAAAGCTACCTACTAACATAAATGATTTCTACCTACTTTGGACGAGAGTGGATCGCTCAAGGTCCTTTACAATATATAAGTACGCCTCTCCTTAACTATCACATTTACGTTTGGCGCATCCACTCTTCAAAAGTTTTAAAATTTTTATCATGTGCTCAAAATGTGTTGCGCTTGCCCCACGCTCGCTTGACATTTGCGATGCTCCTGCATCAAGTTTGTTTTCATCAATCATACACTGGCTATCAAACACTGGATTTGGTTCTTGTTCTAAAACAATTCCACAGTCCCTGGGGTCCATTAAAGAATTTTTCGGTCGCAAAAGTCAAGAAGGCACATCCTTCACCCAGATGCAGCTGAGGATAAGGCATTCTAACACACAGGATGTTGGAGTCTAGTTGTTATTTGACTCGAGTAATGAGGTTCCAAGGAACATGCTAATAAGATGGGTTAATACCTATGCGCAGGCTGTCATTCACTTGGACAACACAGACTCACATACTTCCATCCAATTAAGGTGCCGAGAAAAGATAAGGGGCGTAGAGAATGGCCACCCAAACCACACAGGGTTAAAAACTTAGCCAACAATCCACTACACAGATTTGTAATTAACCAAGAATAATAAAAAAAAAGGGGATAAATTGATCTTTCACTGCAACGCAGAGTTATAATTTCATCCAAGGAAATAAGGCATGGCTACAATTTATCCTTCAAAACTACATGGAGATAAAAAAATTCCAAGAAAAAAATTGCTGGTCTACAATTTATCCTTCAAAACAATGCATCAGGGTGCATGGCGAACCATCTGCCAAGTATAACATCAGAGTTGAAAACAACACAGGGAAATTCTAGCAAGGTAAAAAAAAACGCACGGTGGAAGGAGAGGCTACACCAACAACAAAATTTTAGGGTTAAAGAAAACACATCAAGGCGCAAGGTGAACCATCAACCCAGGACAACCATAGAGGTAGATGGTTGTTAGGTTCATCCTTCACTCATAATCCTCACACAGGAAAGCAGGGCATTGAGATCCATATGTATTTTAACGCTAAGGCGACGACCGTAGATCAGGCTCCTGGTCGATTGCTTAGGCGAGGACTGGTGAGCTAGGGACAAAGGCTAAACAACCACGAAGGTCACAATCAACATAGCAAGGTGGCCAAGACGTGCAAGGAAATGAAGGCATGGGATTCAATCTATCATCTAGCTAGTCTAAGAAAATTCAGAAAACCATCTAGAAAATTTGTTCACTTACCCAAGTAAAAATGCAGATTCAAGCATAAGTTCTAAAACAATTTACCATACAAAATGAAGAAAGCGTACCATTTCCTGTTCGGAGTGGACATCCCGCGTGCTCCTTGCAACTCTCGCTTACCGACTGTCGAGACTTCACCGGTACCTCCCAGACAATGCTAAGGGTACTCTTCTTCCCCCTTAGCCCCCCAAGCCGCAAAGGGGCCACACACACTATCATCGCCCCTCCAGCTCGCCCCTCTAGCTTGCCTCGCAAGGCCAAGCTACCACTCCTCTATGAGCTGGGTATCCCAAATCCCACAAGTAAATCAGTCAATTCGATATTTCTGCAGCATAACGTTACACAAATAGAAGAAGATCCTTCCTCCTTCTCCTCCCTTTATTTTATAGAGTTTCGAACTTCCTTTCTTTCCTAAAATCTCATTTAATTAAAGTTTTAAAAATAAATTCCTAAAAATTCCTCTCCGTACAAGTGTCTCCCATCCCCTACAATCCTCCATAAATTAATTTCTTTAATTAAGTAATTATCTTTATTTCCCTCACCCACCTATGGTTACTCCTAGAATCACTCCTAGGTATCCCCAAATTCTCTTACAGGTTTTAATAGCTTTCGCTTTTATTAAATTGCTAATTCAGTTTAAAATTAGAAGCTCTTAAATGGTAAATTCTTTCTATGTTGACTTTCTGCTTTTTCCCTTAAGTTCCCCTTTTTCCCTTTTTATGTTACCTCTTTTCCCCAGTTTCCTTTTTTTTTATTTTCCCTCTTTCCCCTTTTACTTAGAACTCAAAAAGGAAGGTGTGAAATTAACCCTTTTTCCCTTTTCTTATTTAATTAGTATACTTTAATTTATTAAGGTAATAAAACAATTAATTCCCTTTTTAAATTTTAATCCAACCTAATTTTACCTTTTTATGAATAAATTAAATTTCTTACTCCCTTCATGTTACAAGATTTAACAAAGATCATAATTATTATTTAAGTTGTTTTTATTTTTATTATTTTTATTACTATTTTTGTTTTTTTAAAGACAAAATTTCACCACTAGCGTAATTTAGACTTAGGCCTTAAATTTCGTACTAGGCGACATTTAATTAGGGAAATTGTTTTAAAATTACTTAACGTGTTATTTGTCTTAGGTTCATCTAGGTTCATCCCTCCATCATCAACAAAGTGACATGCCCTTCAGGACGCACTAGGTGCTCCAAGGGTACCACTCGGCTCATTTGTTCCTTTGTGCGACGTGCTCTTCAGGATGCACTACGTGCTCCAAGGGTGCCACTCGCCTCTTGACCAATTTGGTAGACATCAATAACCCCTGGAGTCAACACTCCACCAGGTGAACTTGTGGGAGACTAAGGGCTTCTAAGGAATAAGGCCCCCACCTTATTGTGCACCCCTTAGAATCATCGTGAGAGACTGTTGCAGTCTGCCCTCATGGCATCATGGGTCCTCTCAAACTAGGTAATCGTTAGCCTAGAGTTCGAGCCATGACGAGAGTGCCAATAGGTTGTGGCAGGGCTATTGTCCACACCTCTCCCTTAAAATCTCTGGTAGTCATGCGTGACCCCTTTACTCCATATGTGAGTCTGGTCGACAAGCTATTGTCAGCCTGCATCATCAACAAATCATGTCAGAACATATTTGTATCCTATCATCCAGTCAAATGCACTAATATCACAGTAAAACAATCAAACCCCAATGGCACACTCCCTGACTCGATCCGGAGTCCAAGGGGTTCCATCGATGCCTCTACATCCTCGAGGTCCAAAATCCTGCACACTCAGTAAAACCGAGTCAATATCACCTATCTATGTTGATGTAGTAAAACAACATGTCATCAACCCATAATGCCTCATAATCAAAATCAAAAGTTTTAATAGCATAATAATCTGGATCACTTGCAAGCAAGTTCCCTCAAAGAATAAGTTTTCTCAGTGCGCCAAATCAGGATGTTACAGATCACATTTCTTTCCACCAACACATTTTTTTTTGTAAAATAAATCATCATCTTCTCTTTCACATAGAATTTCAGATATAAAAACACAGAATGTGGAAGGAGGAGGTGAGCCTGACCATAATGTTTTACCAAAATCCAAAAAAGTGTCGTAATACAACTCAAATTCCACATGATAACGACAACAATAAGTGTCATGAATAGTGATGGATCTAACAAACCATGGTTTTTGTTGCACAAATGTATTGATGGAAATTTTAACTTCTTTGTGCTCTTCTTTGAACTTATTGAACAACTCTAATTGTGTCATTGGAAATATATGTTTTGTATGTTCTTCATATTGTTTTTGTGCTATTCTTCATCGCAACACATCCCTTGTATGTGGTGAAACACAAGATTCTTCCAACCAACAATTACGGGCCAATTCTTTAACATTTTATGCAAGTCTATCTTTGTAGGGTTGTCTAGAAATCACCGTCCAACAAGACAATTCATCATTTAGATCTATTTGCAATCGAGATTCTCTATGTTTGTGCAATGTTTTTCTTGACGTTCCCATCGTTTTTTCCATGTGTCATGTCGAACAATATTTTATATTGATAGATGAAACAATTGTTGTTTGTATTGCTCTACGTGCAACACGGACATCTTCTTTTCGACAATTTCAAAAAACTTTTAATACACTAGTTATATTGTTAAAGACATTATGTTTCACCTTTGTATCCTTTTTCGACTTTTAAATTCCCAATAATGATGTAACTTCTTTTAAAATTCTTGACTTCATTAGACAAAGTAAAAGTTGAGCTTGTACTGTTACTGATTCATCTTTGAAAAAATTATTATACATATTCTTAGTTCGATATCTTATATAATGCTTCTCTTTTTTCTTCCCAAATTTGTCAGTATCAACAATTTCTAATATTTCATAATCAATGTTGATAGATTCTCCTGCATATTTCAATTTAAATTTTATATTAAAAAGCATAACCCGAACACAAATTCACTAAACTCTATATAATTGAGTGTTCATCTTGTATTATCTAAATTTATGTACATACCTATATGTGATTCATCTTCTTCTTCAATTTTGGGTTCAATGTCTTCTGCTTCAATTTTGGTTTCAACGCCTTCTGCTTCAATTTCGGTTTCAACATATTCTTCGAAATTATGAGACAAATCTATTTATGTTTTTGGAAAAACATCAAATTGTAATTACAATCAATTATATTATTTACAATATTTTAAATTTGAATTCTATACTTTGAATTCTGTACTTTCTGAATGTAGTCCCAATGTGTGTCATGTGCTCGATCATCATATGTCCATGCATACCTGGTTGAACTTCTTCTTGTTGAAAATCTTTATTGACATTATCATTGTTTCTTTCTTAGATATTTGCACGTTCTTGTTTCTTTATCCAATAAATCTCTTTCCTTTGTTCGATTTGGCGAGTATCATCTCGAGTGCGATCAAAGTTTCTCTTGCGCAAACTTTTGTTTCCCATGACTTTTATAGTTATTTGTAAAAGATATGTTCAACAAAGGCTTCACCTTGAAAAATGCTCAACATTTATCTTTCAACATATAAATTGTTATTCCAATAAAAAATTGAACAAACATCAATTACCTTATTAAACAAAAACCAAAAAAATTATTCAAAAATTTGTTTAGGTGCTCTAGAAAACCATTATGTATCGATATTGATCCTCTGATTAAGCTTATTGAATAGAGGGAATAAATAAAGAAAGAAAATAATACATATGCAATCATTAATATAAATGCTTTGAAATCCCTATCCCTGAGCTCATATATGTCTATCCATCCGATGAATTGTTAAATGTGTTCAGTCGAAAGCCTATTTATATAATTTGGCATGAAATGAAATGATTGGATGTGTCTTTTCATTTTTTCCGACCGACAAAATTCGCTCAACAGGATTTCGGCCGAAAGAAGTTTTTTTCGGCCGAAAACCTTCGAAACCGTTCAATTTTGACGGTTTCTGTTAGAATTTAGTCTTTCGACCGAAAGATTATTTCGGCCGAAAACATGAAATTGGGACTGAAGGACTGAAAACAAAAACTAGATAATTTCCCCAAGCTTACCTGAACTTCGGAGGTTGCGGACTCTCACAAATATTGAGAATTTGGTTTCGAAAATGACACCAACATTTCCAAAATTGAATCAACTTTCAATTCCTATAATTGATTTTCATTTTCTTTATTTTTATCTAATTTTATTTAATTTAAAAAAAAATCACTGCATAATATTTTCAGCAAACATTTAGATTCAGTGAGATGAAATATTTGTATCTCTAAAAATATACAGTGAAAAATTTATAAAAAAATATATTCATAATCATAAAACTTTTCTTTCGTTAAGGCCTAATATTGACTCATTACCCCTTACTTGGGGCATATTATATTAGTAATATTATTTTATTTATGTCGGCTTTAGGCCATTAGTTGTAATTATACCTCCTAGTCTCCTATATATACTAAGGAGACATTTTCATTTTGAATCATCTTGTACTTGAACATTTAGGTGGGGTAAAAGGAGGTTGCCCCCTCAAAGAGGATTATTATCTAAAATTATCTCTTTTTCAAGGGGTTGAGTACTTTTTCTGAGGTTTTTCTATGCTATATTGATATTTGGTTCTTAACATATGGTTTCAGAGCTCAAGGTCTTGGGGTTTCGCTACTACATCTGAGACACCTTGGAATTTTAACTATAACTTGTTTTCTACAATGTTTTAGAAGGAATGTCTTGGATAATATTTATTAGATGGATCAAGGTATGTTGGGTTCAAAATTCAGCTCCTGAGGCCTTATACTTTCAGAGATACAGCTTGTACAAGATAGGGTTCTGGAATCATCCGGAACTGAGTCATTCCAGAATTGTCACTATAAAAAATTCTTTGTAATGTTTCAGACCCTAAACTCCAAAGGCTATTTATAGAAATTAGTAAAGTATCTATGTTAAAAATTGCAGCTTCTAGGTCATCTTAAATTTGTAGATACACCCTATGTAAGATAGGGTATCTGACTAGTCCTATTGACTAGTCTCAAGAAGGTGTTCTAGGTAAAACAATCATAACTGCTTCCTAGAGTATCCAAATTGAGTGGGACTAGTTTCATTGTATTGTGGACAGTCTTTAGTATTTCTGGTGTGAGTTTTAGAATTTTATATCAATTATTTTGTGCAGAGCACGCTATAAAATTGAGATCTCCTGGAAAGGACAAAAATCGGCAAGTTGTGGGGAAGTTACCGTAAATTCCACTTGGCACATCCAATTTTGATCAGACCTGTGGCATTGCAGAGAAGAAATATCAGTGAACTACATAAAAAAAAGTTTCATACCCAAAAGGGCCGAAACTTGGGATATACAACAGAATAAATATTGTCTAGCAGAACCATCTCAAAATCAAGGTTCAAAAGTGATACTTGGCCAACATGCACCAAAAAAGGGAACTTCTACACCAAATTAGCCTCCAGAAAATCCTACTTGGACTCTTGATGAAGTTGAAGAAATGCGTAGGGACATAAATGAACTACAAAAAAAGATGGATTCAGTGGAAGCTAAGTTGGATACTAAGATGTATGGTTTAAAAGGGGAGATCATGGAAGTATTGAAAAATTTCGTAACAGAGAAGACACCTGAAAGTGAAAATGCATCCCATGAAATTCATGATGACACAAGGAAGGTGAATCAATAATGGAGAAACTCTAACTTTGGTTTGAAGACCAACCACATTCCTAAGATTGATATGAGGAAGTTTGATGGAAAGGACCCAATCACATGGATACTTCAGATGGAGAAATTATTTGATCTCCATAATGTGCCACATACACAAAAGGTACGAATTGCTTC
>ML799784.1:184564-214489 GCA_009831015.1 Picea engelmannii
TTCTCTTTTCAAGGATTGTATATGGCTCAATTTATAGACCTCAAAGATAATTGAAGGGTCAAATAAGAGCGTTTCTAGCATATGAAAGGTCGAGTATCATGGTTCCCATGAATTGGCATGGAAAATAAAAAATATTTTTAATTTTGAGCACAAAACCCAATGTATGTTGGTTGTAATGGAGAAACATGTGTATACACATGTTGTATGACTGTAGCCTGCATATATGTACACAAATTTGAATTTTTGACTTTTGACTAAGCAGGATGCAGAAACTGAGTCTGCAAGGTGAAAGAATAGGCCACCAAAGCATGATTCATAGAGTGTGTCAAAAAGTGATATAATATATTCATCCTAATGTGTGAGGTCATAGGAGAAATATTGATGGTTGAAATACATTACAATTCCCAGAAGTTGAGTAGTAAGGACCCAATCAGAGGAACTAATTACTCATCAAAATATTACAATACATATTAAATTTTTACACATGGCTACTAATTTGAGGTACACTACATATCCATGTGAATATATGGAATATAACTTCTCATGGCCATCAAGAGGAAATACAAAGTAGACATATGTCATAGGTTGTCATATCCATGAACAAACAACCATGTATTCGAGTCTCAAAATCAATTGATGATATATAGATATAATGAAGTATAATATGATATTCCATGATAACTCAAGTCATACAACATTGGTGCGGTGAAAGAAAAAAACATGTATGAGGTGTTTCTACTGTGAGTTTGAGGTTTTCTACACTAACCACTGATGGTGCAAGTCTGCATCGTGTGAATAACATAGTTGAAGTCGAACATAATGAGACTTCATTTGATTATTGGTCATTGAGGTATACCATTAAAACAAATTAGACAAACCACTTATGATGAAAGTAGGAATCAAGGTCCCGAGTACATTCAAAAAGTGTGAATAAAGGTGTTGAGGTCAAACACTTGAAGAATCCATCGAGCAGGGACATTAATTTATTCCCAACTATTGATAACGAGAGAACCTGCCACTAATGATTACAAGCCTCTAGGTACTCTTATGACTCTAGATATTGATTCCATAATATATGAGATGAATTCAATGGAATGAGATCCACTAAAAGGAGGTAATTAAGGTATCCCCCATCAATCAACGCGGGGTACAAGTAAGAACTTGATGATTATGAAGAACTCGGATGAATAAGATATGCATGCACAAATGACCATGTGCATCGCTCGCATGCATCAAATGAAAGTAGTACATGAAATACATGAAATAGACCCTATGAATAGTAGTCATTAATGAAAATTTCAAAACAGGTGACGAAACCACCAATAGGGTCTAATGGAATCTAATACACTGCATGAATCCTAATGTGTGAATAGATTTCTTGTCGTCGAACACAAGGGAAACCTTCTAGTCAGTGACCAATGAAGATTTGTCATCTGTTGGGTTCAAGGTCACCTACAAATGATGAAAGTAGGCCCAGTGTGCAAGGTAGGACAACAAATTCATGTGATTATGAGATGCACTTATAAAGGGATGGCTGACATGGAATGTCAAGAATTTTGAGGAATGGTCGACACAGGTTTAGACTTCCTCTGAAAAATAGCATGAGACAGGTGGATAACTCAGGAAACATAGACTCAATATTGAACATTGAAAAATTTTTGTGATGTAGGAGGAATCAACAAAATATCCATAGGGAATGGAAGAATAACCATTTGGAGGAGCAAGCCCTTGGTAACGAGTTCATCTTCCTAAGGCCACAATAAACCCAACCCTTTGATGAATGGAGTAAAAAAAATTTGTGCTTTTTTCAAAGGTGACACAACTGTTGCCGATAGAAGATGATACTCTTTTTCCACTCTTCTTTTTTCTGTTTTTCAATTTTTTTTATATTTTTCATATTATTAAAGCCTAAAAAAGAGGTAAGAGAATGTTATGATATAAGAGAGGAAATGATTGTCACGAACAAGAAAACTAGTTCCATGCAGTGGAACATACCTATGCTCTATGTATGGGAACACGTGTAGGATATGGACACTCAACGTGATGTTTCCTCTTGAGGTAAGGGGTGTCAAGTTGAAAAGGATATATGAAAGGTACTACTTGGTGAATTCTATGAAATGTTGGGGAAATGGGCTTACAACGAGAAAGAGGAAGCCGACATTAGGCTCAATATTGCAAGAAGGATAATGAAATGTAATTACAACTTGAAATTTGTAGGAGTCCCATGGGTAATATCTAGAATAGTATATTTAGGAGAAACATGAGCTTTCAATGCAATGTCATAGTGGGACTATAAGGAACTCCCAAACCTATGGAGTAACTTTTGCATGGGAACCAAATGGGAAAAAGCGTTCCAACTAGGGCACCCATGTTTGGTAAGTCTCTACAACTTAATAATGACACATATAGTAATAGAGAGGAGGTTCTATGTAGCTAAAAATGGGTTTGTACCTAGGGTATAGGAATTTTGATCACAGGACGATGAAAAAATGCAAAGCGAGGTGAAAACCTATTTTATATGTCAGTGAATATATAAACCTATCAGAGGTAAAAACAAGATAAGGAATGTTGAAAATACATCATAACCTGAAAAAGACGCTTCAAACCAAGTCTTACAGTACATAATTACACCATATGTTTTCAAAAATAGAAAATATAGGGTGAAAACTATATAAAGTGGGTAATAAATTTATATAATTGGTAAAAACAATGAGTTTTACTATATAAACTTTTGGTCTTTGGATTTACCTATATATTTTGCAATGGATGAATGTATAAACATCTGAATGTATGTTTCCTTTACTTAGTTATCTGGAAAATGCCAATCTAAAACGTAATTAGCATATGCATCAGATACTTGATTATAAATTCTAGGGATATAATTGTAAGTAATGAAATCAAAACATCATTCCAAAATTCATACTCTAAGGAATTGTTGGAGTAGTGTATGATCCATGAATCAATACCTATCGTTCAACTGAGGCACAACCCATTGGGAATATAGGTGAATCTCTAAAGATAAAACACCATGAAAAATGACATCACATAATAGCTCAATAACTATGTTATACTTAGCCACATTGTTCGTCGATGGCTCCAGAAAAAATCCTCCTGAAGAGACCAGTTTTCCCTTGAGAAAATAGATAACCCAAGTGGAGAATGCTATGTTTTGAGTATGATGAATGGCACCCTCTGCGAATCCTAAGAACACCAATGATTCTGTTTACATATTCCATCCAAGGGAAAACTCAATAAGAAAATTGGTGACACAAAAGAGAAAAAAGAAAAATATATACACTAAAGTACAATAATATACAAAGCTCATGTTCAAGCTGAAGGGATCAAGCATACTAATATTTTGTATAGAGCCCATTTCTAGGCTCTTTCATCGCATTCTTTTCATAATCATTTATCTCATAGGATCCTTTTTCGAGGACACGTATCACAATATAAGGATTGTTCCACATGGGATTGAAATTTCCTACTCCCAACAGTTCTTTAGCTTTCTCATAAATAAGGACCAAGTCACCCTTAGTGTATTGTTGAGGATGGATAGATTTATCATATTGTACCTTAACATGTGTAACATCCCCAACCATCAACCGTCCTTGGCAATGCCACTACGCAGCTCTGACTTAGTTGCGATACCAAACGGTGGCATCCCTGACCCTCCATAGAGACCGGGTAATGCTGCCACTACGGAACATTCACATATAAATATATAACATGCATTTTAATTGAAATAAAACACATAACATAGAGTTACTGCTACCATATAGATTCAAATGTAATAGACAATAATTCATATATGCAATGGAATACATTATAACATTCCAGCATCACATGCATGCATAACATAAAATTAAGCACGTAAATGATACTTATCTTTTAGCTAGACTAAATTCACCAACTACGTGCATAGCTTCCATGAACCTCCCATCCATATACCACGCTACTCATCATTCTTAGCAGTGGATCACCCCCGAGCTGGGATTAAGCTCCACCTAGGGCAAGGGAATCCTAGACTAGGCAGAGGTCACAGGAAACTGCACAATGCGACCAGAAGGATTCTCTCCAGGAGCCTTCTTACACCCACTACTCATGGAATAGCATTCCCCACATTCATGTTCCACCTGAGAGTATACACCTTCACAAGAATAGTCCATCGGTTGCTTCACCTCCCTCTCTGGGTCTTGACAATGGGCCAGATCAATAACTATCAAAGCTCTATAGTTGGTTCTGGACTCTCTTTGGGAGAAAACCACTTCCCAACAAAATATCTCACCTAGAGAGAGATGCTCATAGGCCTGACAACCTACCTCTTCAACCACGGGCCTGACAACCCGCTTCTTCAATCAATTTCAACTCAATTCTAGCAATGTGAGGACAACAACCACTAGTCAATACAACTTGGGAAAACAGAAGGGAGCAAGCCACACTCAGCCCATTAACTCTATGGCCACAACAACACACAACTATGACACACACGACACACACACATACAGGATGCTCAGGCTTCACAGAAGATGCGACTTAGTCCACGAGTTCTCACTAAGTTCAGGATGTGTGACCAGAGGAAAAAAAACAGAGCTCAATGATGGAGCAAAATAGGATAGACGACAGATGGTAGAATAACCAACGACCCCAGGCAGAGGTTGGAAGAATGACCCGCGAACCCCCAACACAACTAAGGCTTCATATTTTAACTGCATGTGCCTAGGTAGACACTTGTCTTCATGGAGCCGCATGAGTTCCACTTAGCACATGTTCCCTTTACAGGAACTTAGGAAAACACTCAACATGTCTACCTTAGCCTTCAGGAAATAATAATAAATTATTATCCCCTTTAGAGGTAAGCACCCTATCTTAGCCCCTAGGCCCACACACTTAGCCTCCTCCCTTACCCAACCTTGTGGAATCTTATTCACCCATCACTCTTTCTTCGTGGTCGGTCTGCACACAGCGATGTTTATATTTTATTAATGATCTACATAATTACATATACAAAATCAGGCTCCTAGCCTTTAACACCTAGGCTCTCCGGCCTAATAAACACATATGCCCACCATCTTATATACACTTGGATCACCAGCCTATAAACATGATTACAATTCATAATAAAATTGGGGCACTACCAAGGAATATTACAATCCCCTCCCCTTATTTTTTCACTGTCCTCAGTGCAACTGCTTTACACAACATCAACAAGATTTTCAAAATCTTCAAAAAGATGCAGGTATTTTTCCCACATAACATCTTCATGCTTCAATTTCACATCCTTGGGACCATACCAGGTCCATTGGACCTTTACAATTCCTATGGATTGATTCCAGAGATGTTTTCTCTTCCGGTCCAATATGTGCACCGGATGCACTTGCAAGACACCTTCTTTCTCCACCTGAATCACATTCCAAACAATAAAATGATTAAGATAAGGTATATATTTCTTAAGAAATGAAACATGAAACACATTATGTATAGTCATGGATGCAGGTAACGAAAGCATATATGCAATGTATATACAAGAAATTCTAATAACATTATAACATGTATACAAGATACACAACATAAAATAGAGAATTGTACTTATCTTTTGATTGATAAGACCTTCCTTATCAACATGGTATAGACCAAGGTACCAAACCTCAACAACACTCCAACCATCCAAACCTTAGCAACACTCCAACCAATGGTCTCTCATTCCCCACATTCCTATCCCACCCCAAGAGTGTACACCTTCACTGTCACACAGTCCAGGGCTTCAACAACATGCCGTCTCAGGAAGTCTCAAAGCACTGTGGCTTCCATATTTCCAACTACCCTAAGATATTTCCAATCAGTATCTTCCCCGAGCTACTCTTTGTAGTCAACATTCTAACTTTAATCAACATCATCTCATCCGCATCACCCACATGTAGTTATCATGAGAAAACATAAAATAATTCATTTAGGAACTCCAATTAGTTCAAAGGGAATTCATCTTTTCCCCAAAACATGAAATTCTATTTCATAATTCATCTTGGTTTTTTCCATATTATGAATGCATCCATCCTTGTGGTTTTCCACAGGCACCAAACTGCATACTATTTTTCCTGCAAGGCTTCATATTGCACACTGCAAACAATTGTTAGTATTTCCTGTACATCATAATTCAATTTCAATATGTACAAAATCTTATGCAGTGATATTAAAATTTCCTACACCTAGAAATTCAATCACAATTACCAAACAATTTAATAAAATAGAATGATTCGTCATTCTATGCATATGCATGTTCACAAT
This sequence comes from Picea engelmannii, assembly GCA_009831015.1. Taxonomy (NCBI): domain Eukaryota; kingdom Viridiplantae; phylum Streptophyta; class Pinopsida; order Pinales; family Pinaceae; genus Picea; species Picea engelmannii. The sequence continues at coordinate 190,847 of ML799784.1, forward strand.
AATATCTGTAAGTTCATTACTTCTTTTTCTGAACAAGAAAATTTCATGTAGTCAATTCTCACGTGACTACTTGACTTGCAAATTTCATGTTGCAATGTCTAACCCTCCCTGAAATGTCCTCAACTTCATGAGTTAACAACATTTCAGCTGTTAGTAACAATTATTTCCATGCAATAATATATATGCATGTACTTACAAAACACATTCAACAAAGTGCATTTAAGTATACAATTCCATCACTTACTATGCATGAGTGCAATTCTCAATGCATTCTAATTCAGTGTACCTTGCATTGAATTACATAATCCTTTTTATCTCAGTCATGTATCTCACCATCCATGAGTTGGAATTCAGGCCAATGTGTTGACACATTCTCCACACACTTCCTATTGTATTCCCAATTAATTGGATGCCTTCCTTTTCGACCTGAAAACTACACCAAGAATATAATTTTGTGGTGTTCATTAGTGTTATAAAAAAGGTTGCAACACAAGTTTTATTTTAAGGTAGGAATCTTTTAGTACATGTGTGGCTCATAACCTTTCCATATACAATCATGTCCTGGTCTCATACATGACTAGCTTATTGGCATTCATTTCTATAACAAGTTCTTATCTTTTAATTCTTTGGTTATTACCCCATAACCAAATTAATGTGACATTCTAATATGCCAATGTGTGCATTCAGAAGATAAAAATCTTTGAATTAATACAAGCCTCTATCCTTTACCACATCCATTGGTATGCATTCAATAATATAATCATGTGATTTTATAAAATAACTCTAGCTGAGGAAATTCTTACCTAAATTTCCTTTCAGCAATTATGCAAAAAGAGTAATAAAAGCTCATACCTGTATGACTTCCATTAATAAATTTTATACTACATGAATGTATGATGGTAGTACAATATTTCATGCTTCTTTTATCAAACTTATAACCAACACTTCAACTCTTTTTTGCTTCCCTCATGAAACAACATCACCAACAACACTTGCAAACCTGCAAGCATTATTTCCTCTAGCTGACTCAACAAGTCATAACATACTTGTTGCCACAAAAATTGCAACAACTTCTTTCCCATGTGCAACTTTTCCTTGTTGATCCCAGAAGTCTACAATTCTTCCCGAATTACTGGATCTTCTTGTGCTCCCACTATGATCACTGTGCATGATTATTCCTTCCCTGAGCACTTTCGACGCAGTTCCTCCACCTCAGCGGGGTCTGCTAACCTCCCGGTCAAGGATATTTTAACTCTTTTCAGTCAAATTGACTCTTCGGGCTCATGATTGAACCCAAAACAATTATACATAGGCCCCCTTTTCTCCTTTAGGTGCAGTTCCTGTCAGACCCGCAGACTATTCCTGTGCACTTCCAAAACTCCAAGCTTCAAGTGCTAGCCCTTTTTCATTAGCCCTTTCCTTGATATGGCCCTGGGATATGACCTCACATAAGTGTGTGATTGTGGGCATGAGAAAGAGTGGTTTTATTCCAACCCTCGTTTTGCCCCGCAATTCACCTCCAGCTGCCACGTATCCTTTTTCTAAAACCATGGTATAAGTTGTGGCCCACTCTCAGATTCTTAACATCCGAGCAAGTTCTGGCCCCACAATCTAGCTCGTTCATCGATCTCCAATCCCTTGGAGATGATACATGATTAATGGATGATATCTATCGTTTACCTTCCTTTGGCCAACTGTCCAATCATCGACCTTTTCTCCTTTCACGCACGATCTCAGATCTCCGCGATATGTCGACACGTATATGCCTTCCAAATCAACGACTACAATTGATTACGGCCTTCCGGCCTTTGAGAGTTTCAACTCTCAACTCTCGCTTCCTCCTCAATATCTATCTTCCAAAGTGGAAGATATGCTGACACCTGTCACTTTAGATGTGTGGCTATGATTTCCTCCGCGAGTCCAGCCTTCGAAAGTTTTAGTTCTCAAACTCTCGTTTCTTCTGGAGAGATTTCTATGACATAGCAGATCATCTTCCACGCATCCTTCTAAATTGATGGCTCTTCTCCCACTTCAAGACTTTAGTCTCCTCAACCATATCAATGGTCCTTCATCTCCCTCCTCGATCAATGATGGAAATCTTCCTCAGGACTTCGACACTTTTTCCCTCTACTTTCCTCCAGAGTGATCTGTACCCAGAGTTCTAGATCTTGTGCCACACGTCCACCTTCAAATCATCGACTGTCATTCGCTTTAGGACTTCGGCCTTAGGGATTCTCAAATCTCAACTTTCACTTCCCTTCGAAGTTTGCGGATTTATGTCGTGTGTCCGCTTGAATTGGATAGTTGAAACTTACTTCGGTTCTTCGTGTTTCAGAAGTTTCAAACTTATGTGAGCTCATTCCTCTAGGAGCGCCTTCACCCGAAGCTAATGGATTTCCACCATGCATCCTTCCATATGATGGATGGTCCCAAATCACTTCGGAACTTCGGGACTTTAGAAAGTTCACTCTCCCCTTTTCCAAGATCACCTCTAATTCATAATAAAACTGGGGCACTACCGGGGGATATTACAACATGTCTCTTATTCTCCTTGATGGCTAGAGTGACATCTTGACATTTTTCATTGAACTTCTCCAGGTGTATAAGGTGTTCTTTGAGATCAATTGTGTTGGGTAGGAGCTAAACTACTAACATAAGAGAAGGAATCTCACATTTAATGGGGAGAATCGAATCCACTCCGTGAACCAATTGGAATGGTGAAAAACTAGTGTAAGTCTTTATTGTGGTTTGGTATGCCCATAAAGAAGGGTATAGAATCACATGCTAGTCATATATACTCTGCCTAAATTTTTTCTGCAAAATAGATTTGACATATTTATTCATAGCCTCTACTTGGCCATTTTCCTGGGGATAATATGATGACAAATTATCTTTCTTGAATCCTAGTTTTGATGCCAACTCTGTCGTCATCTTGTTCTGAAATGACTATCATGGTTAGTGACAATATTCTTTGGAATTCCAAACCGTGCTATGATTTGATTGAATATGAAGTGTGTTTCATTCTCACCATTGGATTTAATTGTAGGCATGGCCTCAACCCTCTTGGTAAAATAGTCCATGACCATGATAATGTGATGGTGCCCCACCGGCCGAGGTCGGGTTGCAATCCATGAAATCCACCCCCACTTGGTGAAGCGACTGATGGTAATGAATGGGTGAATAGGGGTAAGGTGTGATTCTATATTACGAGTGAACACCTAGCAAGGGTGACATTTCTTGACCGCTTCTATGCAATCTTTAAAAATCAACAGCCAAAAATAACGAGCTCACAATATTTTTTGGGTTGTTGCAGGCACATATAAGTGACAACCAAATGCCCCTCTATGATAGTTAGTGAGTATGGATTTAGACTCTTTGTGATTCAAACAATGACGTAGAATAGAATCCACCCCTCGATGATAAAAGTGTTACTCACAATGAGGTAGTTTTTGGATTGATAGTGTACATGTCGTGAATCATCCCTCAAAAGATGTTGTGGAAGATTTATAGTTTGAAGATATATCATAATGTCTCCATACTAGGGGCTTGAAGACGATATAAGGAAAATGTTCTCATCAAATAATGATTCATTGAAAATGGTATCCTCATCCTTCCTAGGGAAGTATGACACTAATTCCTCATAGACTAGTGATTTATTAGATTTTGCGAAGACAAAATCAGGATCAAACTCTTGGAATATCACAATCCATTTATTGTGATTCCCCCCTATGGTACTTGATGTTAGGTCATATTGAAATGGATTGAATTCTACGACCACTATAGTATTTCAAAGTAATATATAATGGAACAATATTTCAACCGCATGTGTGACTGTTAAGGCTATCGTTTCCATGTAAGAGTACTTAAGTTCAGGACCAATTAGATTTGGACTAAAATAATATATACTGTGCTCATGGAGCTCATCATCCTCCTGAATGAGATCCATACCAACCATCCCTTCAGACATGTATATATAAAAAAGGAAATCTCTACTATAGTCTATAGGAATCAACAGAGGTTTTGAAACCGAGTATTTCTTAAGGGCATCAAAGGACTCCTGGGCTTGATCATCCCATATAAAAGAGCATCATTTTTCAAGAGATGTATAAAAACCTTCATGATGTTGGAATAGTTGGCTATAAAGTGAAGCAAGAAAATACCTTTTCCCCTATAAACCCTAAAGTTGATGAATACTATGCGGGGGAGGAAACCAAAGTTTTTAATCTACCTTCATTGGGTCCACCATGATCGCTTGCTTGGAAACTATAAATCCCAAAAGGCGACCTGACCTGAAGAAAAAGATGCATTTATGAGGGTTTAATCGAATATTATAATGATCACATCTTTCAAACACTAACCGAAGATGAACTGGATGATCAACCCTCTTGTGAGAGTGAGCAAGGAGGTAATCTAAATAAGCCTGAACTGTATGTTTGAGGTCATCGAATACGAAGCTCATAGCCCATTGAAAATTCGCTCTGGAGTTTTTAAGAACCTTAGGAATTTTACGATATGAAAAGCTACCCCAAGGACAAATGAACATCGACTTATGTTGATCCTAGGGTTTAGTTTGAATCTGATTGTAGCCTAAAAATACATCCATAAAAGAAAATATTTCACTCCCTACACACTCATCAATAATCTAGTCAATAAATGGTGTAGGGAAATTATCTTTCGAATAAGATTTATTCACCTCCTTGAAATCCATACACACATGGATGGTTCCTTTCTTATTATCCATAGGAACATGATTGGACACCCATTTATTCAAGGGAACCAGGTAGATGAATCTAGTGTTAATCAACTTATCCACCTCTTCCTTAATGGTGGGGGCCTTTCTCGGATTCACATCTCTAAGTCATTGTCAAATTGGATTAGCATTTAGATAAGTATTTATTTCATGTTAAAAAATACTAGGTTCTATTGCTTCCGTTTCTTCATTTGACCAAGAAAACACGTTTCAAAATTCCTTAAAAATATTGGTGTCATTCAGAATTTCTTCAGGAGAGAAATATGAATTGATATAAGCGTTCTCAACCTTTCCATGGATTCGAGATATGTTTGTTGAAATGGTAGGAGATATATTCTTCATGTTCCCTTCAATATATATTCCATTATTATCCAATATAAACATGGTTTGACCAACAATATCACTCATGGAATACCTGAACGCATCTCACTCAATCCTTTCAAGCTCTGGGAGAGAATAAGATCTGTGGTGAAGGTCCTCCCAAGGACTTTCAGAACAATTCATGGCCTATAAGATTGCTTCCTCTAAAGGAAAATTACCATCAATGTAATCATGTGAACTAGATGAGTTTATGACCCATATGGGGTCTAAGACATGATCCACCTCTTCTTTCCATGAAGAGGGAGGATTTGAGTCTGTAGTTGTAACGTCCCCGACCACCTAGGTGGGGCCATACTACACCATAAAATTATCTGATACCGTATTGTAACATACCTAACCACCCAATCCGTGTCATGCCACCAGAAATATTTCATGCTCTGATACCATACTGTAACATACCCAACATCCAACTGAGCTATGACACATAAGTTTTTCAAACTACATGCAATTAAAACATATACACATAGAACTCTTGCGAAAATTTATATATATATATATATAACTTAAAACAGACAGATATATTATGTAAATGCACAGGTTCATATGGAAATAGTAGTAAACATATACATGTAGCATAGACAGGAAATGCCCATAAATATAAATTCAAGTATAAACCACACACATGAAAAACCCATAAAAATAAACACATAAATAATAATTGAGCATGTAATATAACACACAATTGACACTTATATTGGTAAGAATATCACCAACTATGTGTAGACCTTCCACGCACCTCCCATACTTAGACCACACTACTCAATGACTCATCACTCTCAGCAATGGGTCACCCCCGAGCTGGGACTAAAATCCACCCAAGTAGGGGTTCCTTTGATGTATCTCAGACAACAAAAAATACTTCGTCACAAGCACCAACCCAAACTAACAGCCTACAGTCCCTCAATCCCCACATGCCTGTCCCACCCTAGGAAATGTTCCCCTTCTCTACTCAACAGTCCCTTAGCTACCCCACTTCCCTTCCGGGGCTTCAACAACAGGCTGGACAAGAAGTCTCAAATCCGTGTAGCTGCATTTTAGCACCTTTGGGAAATCAATTCCCAACAATTCTCTCATATAGAGAGAAATTTCGCACGGCCTTGACAACCCGCCTCTTCAGTCCAACTCCTAAGCTAACCAGGTACGGGTATGGGTATGGTACTGATACCGATACAGTGATAGTAACAGAAAGGTATGGAGGACAACTGACTCAGTAAGTGAATGATGAATGAATGGGAAAATGCACTAAGTCCAATCTATATGTATGCATGTTCTCAACATGACATTTGTCATGTTGAGAGCTAATTTGGTCCACTTGTCCCCATCTTTAGAACTTAAGTAATATTAATATAATATTCCTTTTTGGCTTAAGATCCCTAGCTTATCCCCTTTTCCTTAATTTTTATCCCCCCCATTTCCCTAACTACTGGATTTTAGTCCCCCATACTCTTTTATCATGGTCGGTCTACACAAAGTGATATATTATATTAATGATATGAGTATTTACATATACAAAATAGGCTCATTGGCCTTCAACATCTAGGCTCTCCGGCCTAACTCAACTCATAAGCCTCCTATCTTATAATAACTGGCTCACCACCCTATAAAACACAACATTTACAAAAAGGCTCTCAGGCCTAAAAACCGCGCACACTTAAGTTTGTTGCGCGCGGTATATTGGAATGTGCACACTTCATCATTTTAGTGCGCAGTACATTTGTGCACTATACCATGGAAGGTGCGTGCAAAATAATATAAAACAAGTCACTGGCTTACAAATATTTTTACATTTACATTTACAATTTGGGTTTCAACCTAGGGGTATTACAATCCCCTACCATTATTTATGTTCTTTCCTAAGTGAATTACATACCATGTACCATTACAATTATTTAAAAATATCCAATCTTTAGCTATTGGAAGCTTTTTATCCATCTGGTGCTCTACTTTCGAGCACCAATTATGGTATTCATACTGCAACTGGAAGTCAATTTCTCTATTCCATAAAGTTGCTTTAGGAAAGAATTCATCTCATTGTTCCTTATTACATGCTTCAATTAAACCTCATTGAAAGCAACGAATGGTTGTAGACCCATGATGTTCCACCCAACCTTATATCTCACTACTAATAAACTCTCAACAACATATCACCCCCGAGCAGGTGCTATGACTCCATCAGGGCAATGGCTTCCCAAGATAACCATGACCCACAATCAATATCAACATGGTCTAGGCCAAGGTACCAAACCTCAGAAACAATCTAACCAACGGTCTCTCTTCCTCACATGCCTATACAACCTAAGGTAGTATGGACCTTCACTGTCAAACAATTCATCATCTGCCCAACTTCCCTTCTAGGGCTTCAACACAAGCTGGACAGGAAGTCTCAGAGCACAATGGCTCCAATAGTTCCAACTTGCCTCAGAGGTCTCTAGGTACCCTTCATGCCTCATACCAGGGAACCTATCCCCACACTTCTCCCTCCAGGGCTCCAACGTTCTCCAAGGAAACCGAAGGAGAAGTGTACACACACCCACATCCATCGGGGATCCACGGGGTAAGATCCATTGTCTCCAATCAACATCTTCCCCAGATCTACTCTTTGTAATCAACATTCCAACTTTAATCAATATCACCTCATATGCATCACACACATGTAGTTATCATGAGAGAACATAAAATAACTCATTAAGGAACTCAAACTTAGTTCAAAGGGAATTCAACTTTTTCCCAAAACATGAAATTATATTTCATAATTCATCTTGGTTGTTTCCATATTAGGAATGCAACCTTCCTTGTGGTTTTCCACAAGCACCAAACTGCATACCATTTTTCCTGCAATGCTTCATTTTACATACAACTGACAACTTGTCAGTATTTCCTGTACATCATAATTTAATTGCAACATGTACAAAACCTTATGCAGTGATCTTAGAATTGTCTGCACCTAGCAATTCAATAACAATTACCAAACCATTTAATAAAATAGAATGACTCATCATTCTATGCATATTCATGTTCATAATTAATATATGTAATTTCATTACTTCGTTTTCTGAATATAAAATTCTTCTGTAGTCAATGCTTACATGACTACTTGACTTGCAACTTTCCTCTTTCAATGTCTAACAACTCTTGAAATGTCCTCAACTTCATGAGTTAACAACATTTCAATTGTTAGTAAAAAATATTTCCATGCAATAACATCTATGCATGTACTTACAAAATGCATTCAACAAATGCATTTAAGTATACAATTCTATCATGTATGAGTGCAACTCTACCACATACTAGACATGAGTGCAATTCTCAATGCCTATTTATTCAATGCACCTTTGCATTGATTTTCATAATGATCTTTATCTAAGTCATGTATCTCACCATTCATAAATTGGAAATTTGGCCAATGTCTTAACACATTCTCCACACACTTCCCATTTATTCTCAATTACTTGGATGACTTCTTTTTTGACCTGAACACTACACCAAGAACACAATTTTGTGGTGTTTATTAGTGTTAGAAAAAAGGTTGTAGTCCAAGTTTTATTTAAAGGTAGGAATCTCGTTGGGAAATTGTGTGGTACATAACCTTTCTATATCCATACCTTGCCTTATCCAACCATGTCCTGGTCTCATACATGACTATCTTTCCTAGCATCATTCCTATAACAAGTTCTCATCTTTAATTTCTTTGGTTATTACCTCATAACCAATTTAACATGACATGATACTATGTCAATGTTTGCATTCCAAAGATAAAAAGATTTGATAAATATAACATGCCTCTAGTCTTTACCACACCTAGTGGTAACTTATCCATGTTAATGAACTTAAACAATACCATACTGCATATTATTAAAATTTAATTTGTGGAAATTCTTACCTGAATTTCCATTTGGAAATTATGCAACATAATTTCAAAAGAGACATACTTACCTGCATGGTTTCCATTAAACAAATTTAGTGCTACCTGATTAGTTGATTACAGTAGAAGCTCTCATTCCTCTTTATTAGTATTATAATCTACATTCCATATTTATATTGCTTACTTCCATATGCAACAAGATTATCGGTAACACTTGCAAACATGCAAGCTTTTTCACTTTATGGTTGTCCCCACAAGACATAACATACTTGCTGCTACAGTAATTTCAGCAACTTCTTTCTCTTTGTATCCATTTTCCTTATTTATCCCAGAAGTCTTCAATTCTTCCAGATTCCTGAATCTTCATGTGCTCTTCATTGTAACCACTATGCATGATTATTTATGACCTGAGCACTTTCTAGCCAAATCATTCTTGGTTTCCTTTGCTTTTCCATCCAAATATTAAATTGATATTAACCTTCATATTTTAATTATTTCTTGGATCCATCTATCCCAACTCATACTTGGATGAATTATAATTCCAACCATGTTGTCTTATAGACTTTGGATCTTCAACATACATTTACTTTTCGGACTGAACTACTTCAACTCTTCCTTGAATGAATACTTTAGTATTTGAGTTTTCTTCAAATAAATCTCCTATAGTATCCTGGAAGGCCCATGAATGGTCTAACCTTTGTCATATTCTTTGGCATTGACCATCCTCTAATGGCTTCTATCTTCTCCTTGCCAACTAGCCTCAAACTTGGGTTGCATAGCCAATCTCTAGCATACTGTAAGGATGCACATATGCCTCCTTCTCTAGATGCATAGAATTAATTAAACGTACCTAATACTTCTTTTAATTTACCATCATAATTTCAAGTGATACTTCCACCCCATGGAAATTTCACTCATATCTCTATGCCACTTGATATGGATTCTTCTCAGGCACCATCTCTTTTGCATTCAAAATCATGCATAGAACCATTTTATTCTTCATGGTTCCTTACTGAATTTCTACATAGATTCATTTCACTTTTAAGTCTTTCTTGGCTTTCAAATCTCCATGCTATTGTGGAAATATCTTCAATACCTTTGGAATGCATCAACAATCCTCTACTATTATTGCTTTCCCTCTTGGAGTGTTGTCCTTCATTCCCATTATCTTTATATCTACCTCATGATTTCTTCTTCCATTATCCCAGGTTGTTCATGGAATTGCAGCTACATATTATGTTGATATTAATTTTCAGCATTACACTATTATTTGTATCCCTCTTATCCAACTCCTACATGACCCAACTATATTTCTAGTCATGTTTTCTGAGTAACCTTGGGTTGTTAACACTAACTTCCTTCTTGAGGTACTTGATTTATCCCTTCCTTATCTGATCATATTAGCACTTGGATTTTCTTGATGACTATTACTTTCTCTTGTCTTGACCAATCTGATGTCAACCTTCCTTGCATAATCCACTTCCATCAGGCCATATTGATGTACCTTTTCCTCAACTAACACTCGGTACTTATGTGCACCTTCATTTCTTTACCCTTGAAGTGAATCCATTCATACCATGCATCCACTGCGCACTCTGATAACCATAAGGGAAGCATTACTCTCTAATTTCATATCTAATCCATGGATATGATGCACTTTTTATCCATATATGCATCAAGCCTATTTCTTTATCTGATTACTATCATTCTGATAGTCAATTTATTTTATAATAGATCTAACTCCAATGCATTGATTAATCTGTATATTGGTTTCTTTGGGAGCGAATGTACTTTCACTAATTTATTCACTACATGCTCTATTCCTTTGCCTAGATTCCATTGAATACTTGAATAACATGAGTGAACTTTATGTAGTGTCTTCCCAAGACTTATGGTTGCACCTAGATTCATACCTTAACATTTTGTAGTCTTGGATTTTGATCATCTTATGAAGTATATATATATATATTTGTCATAGAACTCTTTCCTTGAGTACCTCTTCTTATATTTAAATAAATTTCAACATTCTCACCTCTTAAGAACTAAAATTTCTTAACTCTGCAAAATGTGCAGCCAACAAAATTTGTTAGGCTAAATAATTGAACAAATTTATGAAAATATGAACCATTCTGGTTCAATAATGCATCTGAATTATTTCTTCAGATATCTGGAAAATTGAATGTTGAGATCAATTTTATGGGTGAATAATTAGACTCCTCTATCTATTACCTTTCTAATGACTTCTCCCTTGCTCCATTTTGAGTCTTGAGCAGAACGTTATGTTCATTTGAAAATTGTCCATTAATTTTTCTGTTCATACTTCAACTTGGTGCAAATCTGCATTGTAATTATGCATTTTTGCATGTACTCCATTGGATTATTTGTAGGATCTCAATTGAGTTTATTCATATACATATTTTGGATATGCTCTCCAAGTTTCACCTCTTTTTGGGTTATGGGTTGCTAGTTACAGCCTGTTGAAGTTCTAGGCCAATTCATGTTTTTGGTCTGGAATGCTACATGTACCTTCTTTTCCATATTAAATTTTTGTAACATGACCATAATTTTAATTCAGATTCAGGAATATTTTCTATGGTTTAATATATTTCCATAGACTTCTCCTATGCCTCAATCTGATTCCGGAGTAGAAAGTTATGTCCCTTTGAATTTAGTTGGTTTTTAAAATTTACCATCCATTGTCTGACTTGTAAATTCCTCATAAAAGCTCTGTTTGAAAAACAATTTACACCATTAGAAAACTCTCTTAGGGATGTAACTTCCTCATATTATGCATGTGAACCCCGTATTCACCAGTATTACACATTCACCACTCAATCTGCACCACGCAATACTAAATTTAGTGTGCACACTCGCATGCCAAAATCTTCCGCGTATTACCACTTTGCATCATGTAGTGCCAAAATTAAGTGCACACATCCGAACACAAATATTTTTAGCGCATTACCACTCTGCACTGAACAGTGCCCAATTTTAAGTGCACACACCTGCATGACAAATATTTTCCTCCCAATGCCACTTTGCACCGCGCAGCACCAAATTTTAGCGTGCGCACCCGCATGCCAATATTTTTCCACGCAATGCCACTTTGCACCGCACAATGCCAAATTTTAGTGTGCGCACCCACATGCCAATATTTTTCCTCATATCACAATATTTTCACTCTACATCATGCATTTTTAGTACACCCACCTGAACACATTCATTTTTATGCGCATCAATTCCTCGTGAATTTCGCTGTAGAAATTGGGGTTTTTGCCTAACTTTTTCCCAATTTTTACCATAGAAATTTTGAAACTATGAAATTTGTTCATTTTAACGCTGATAATACCAATTCAACCTCTACAGAAACAAATCGTTGTTGGTTGACATTTATCGAACAAAGTTTTCCCAAACTCAATTCACAAATTGAGAATTTTAAATCAACTAATCTCGCTCCATCAGTCACGGCTTCCCTGTAAATTCAAATTCGACCAATTCCAGGTCTGAATTTTCTAGAACATATAATAAATCAATAATATCTCACCACTTGTCTAAATTTCTCAATTTTCCCATGAATTTAATAACAAAAATTGGGGATTTTTCCCAATTCCACGTCGTTGCTTCTAAATTTTACCATGGATGCTTTATAACTTGACCACTTTGAAATCAATTCTCTGTGGAATTTCACTTCAAATGAAATTTATTGGCCCATAAAGGATCAGTGTTAAAAACTGAATCTCTGATACCATATTGTAACATCCTCGGCCACCCAGGGTGGGCCATGCTACACCAGAAAACGCTCTGATACCATATTGTAAAATACTTGGCCACCCAAGCCAGGTCATACCACCAAAAATATTTCATGCTCTAATACCATAATATAACATACCCAACATCCAACTAAGCTATGACACATAAGTTTTTCGAACTACATGCAATTAAAACATATACACACAGAACTATTGCAGAACTTTATATATATATAAAACTTAAAACAAACAAATACATTCTGTAATTACATAGGCTCATATGGAAATAATAGTAAACATATACATGAAACATAGACAGGAAATACCCATAAATATAGAGACATTTATAAACCACACACAGGAAAACCCCATAAAAATAAACACATAAATAATAATGCAGCATGTAATTTAACACAAAATTGACATGTATCTTGGTAATAATATCACCAATTGCATGTAGACCTTCCACAAACCTCCCAGACTTAGAACAAACTTCTCATCCCTCTTAGTAGTGGGTCACCCCCGAGATGGGAATAAACTCCACCCAGGTAAAGGAGTTCCTAACCAAGATGATGTATCTCAGACAACAGGAAAGACTCTGTCACAGGTACCAACCCAAACTAACAACCTACAACCCCTCATTCCCCACATGCCTGTCCCACCATAGGAAGTGTTCCCATTATCTTCTCAACAGTCCCTTGGTTTCCCCACTTCCTTCCAAGGCTTCAAAAACAGGCCATAGAGGAAGTCTCAAATCCCTGTAGCTGCAGTTTAGCACCTTCAGGAAATCAATTCCCAACAATTGTCTCACCTAGAGAGAAATTGCTCATAGGCATGACAACCCACCTCTTCAGTATCCCACGAGCCTAAAAACCCTCCTCTTTAGCCATCTCAAAAGCTAACTAGGTACAAGTACGAGTATGGTACTGATACCAGTACAATGATAGTAACAAAAAGGTACGAAGGACAACTGACTTAGTAAGTGAATGATGAATGAATGGGAAAATAAACTAAGTCCAAGCTATATGTATTCATGTTCCCAACATGGAATTTGTCATGTTGAGAGATACTTTGGTCCACTTGTCCCCATCTTTAGAACTTAGGATAAAATAATTATCCATACTTTATACTTTAAGAAATATTAATATGATATTCCTTTTTGGCTTAATCTCCCTAGCTTAGCCCATTTTCCTTAAATTTTATCCCCTCCCTTTTCCCTAACTAGTGGAGTTTATTCCCCCATACTATTTTATCATGGTCGATCTACATGGAACAATGTATTATATTAATGATATGAGTATTTACATATACAAAAATAAGCTCACTAGCCTTCAACATCTAGGCTCTCTGGCCTAACTCAACTCATAAGCCTCCTATATTATAATAATTGGCTCACCAACCTATAAAAAACAACATTTACAAAAAGGATCTCTGGCCTAAAAATCTCACACACTCAATTTTGTTGTGCGCGATGTATTGGAATGTGCACACTTCATTATTTTAGTGCGCAGTACATTTCCGCACTATACCATGGAAGGTGTGTGCAAAATGATATAACACATATCACCAGCTTATAATCATTTTTAAATTTACATTTACAATTTGGGGTTCAACCTAGGGGTATTACAACAGTGGTTTCCTAGATAGCCTGATATGCAATCTCGACTGTAGACAACGAAATTTCCATACCGATGTGTGAGTGACCTTCATACGATCAAGTTGGATAAGGTAGAGTCCATGGGTCATCGAAATATGAAGTATGGAATGAGACATGCCTCAATGAAGATGATGATTCATCATAAATGACATTAATATATGATATTGGTGCCGAGAAATTAAAGGTTCCCATCAAGGAAGGATGAATTCTGACACCAATGTTCTCAGTTTCCTTATGATAATTATCGACAATGGGGAATGAGGGTCCCACCAATGTAGAGGAACTAGAGCGTGAGAAAGATAACTAGTTGATCATCACAACCTTCCCTTCATGAGGAAAGCATAAAATATAAAACACCAATGACACGACAATTTTCATAGTGTAAATACAATTATGCCCCAGTAAAATATTTTAGTTGAGGGGTGCATCAACAACCTCGACATCTACCACCACAGGTTTACCACCTAACTCAACCTGAAACATATGGAGGATACCATGGGGTTTGAACGAGCACCCATCAAACATAGTTAACATAGTCATAGACTCAGACATTTGGGGAGAGTCAATGGATTCCCAACAAGATAGTGGCATCACAGATGTTGAATAACCTTAATTAATGATAGTATGTTTAATAGTGTAATTCATACATTCCACGTGGATTTTAAAATACACATGGTAAGGTAAGCGAGGTTGGACATCTGCAACATTGAAATTGATAACTTTCGAGCCACTTCAATTCGTCACCTATTCTACAGATTTGGAATTTGTTGAGCCTATAATTCCATCGGCATGGGTTCCAGGATTTGTCTTGAATAGTTACTCAACCATGGTGTGTGAGTAATCATTTCATAGAGTATCATAGATTGAGTGTATATAATATCTAATTGTTGGGATTTAAATATGACCTCTTCCTCATTTTTTACCCCAGATGCATAAACATCCTTCAAAATATATAGCAATAGGAAATTAAGGAATCACTCCAATAGAAACTATGGAGAAATGTTATCTTTAATCAATTTATTTCTTCTACACCACTCTTGAATGTGATTTTATATGTGGGTGGCTTTGTCCTGATGGAAATTAGACAAAATCTCAATACTGGTGTCATAACGAACCGACAATTGAAAGTTCTTGAGAAAAAATAAGGCCAACTAATGGAAACTTTGGTATGTTCTCCATGGTAACTCGATCTACCATTTTATGGAAAAACCTGTCATGGTTCATTGAAAAAATAACAAATAAAAGGAATCATCATTAGGAGAGTTTTACGAGCACCATAATTGAAAAGTAGTAACAAGATCTCCTGGATCCTCGCCACTCTTACCCTTGAATTTCATAATGTCCTAGGGAATCTTTGCAGGAACTGGGGGACATGCCAGTTCATGACACATGGGGTATTTCATTAATCTTGACAGATCTGGAAAATTCAATGTGAAAATAAAAGGGAGCCTTGGTTGTGTCACCTGAGACCATGCTCCCAGGAAAGACTGACTTTGAGATACTATGGGTTGAGGAGGGTTTTGGTAGAAACCATGGACCTGCTTGGTAGAATAATATTCGCCTCCTAAATAATTCATGAAAGTATGTAAAGGAATCATCACTGATGGGACCACTTGCAAGGAAAAAGAGATATGATATAGATTACCGACCATGTGAGGATATACATTCCCTCCTGATGAAGGAACTTCGTATGGGGGGTTTCTCATGTTATAAAATTGATTCCCCCCCTGATATAATACCATAGGTTAGATGATTATTTTCCATAAGAAAATCATTCATGGGAACAAGCATTGTGGACATTGATAGACGGGCAATACATATGAAGTAGAAACACCACCCATTTTCCCATTCCCTCCTTGAAAATTATAACTAGAATTGGGTCCTAACGTAGGAAATGACCAAGGGATATGCCCCCCACTAAACTAGAAATGATTAAAAGGAGATTATGTGCCCCTTGACCCAAAATGTGTATTGACGTTAGATGTCAGAATGGATGACGACATGTGCGAATTCATATTCAACATACCAAAACAAAAATCATTAGAGGCCAAAGGAATTTACTGAGCACTATAAATAGGCACCCCCATCAAAAAGGTGTTAGAGGGAATGGATATTAATGATGAATAAGTCATACCACTTGAAAATATAAAAGGATTCATCCCCATGGACTAAGATAAGCTCATGGAATGGGTAGCACTAGCTGAGGGAGTTTATAAAATCCAAGTAACTGATGATGAGGGAGTCATTGGAACTCCACTTAACATAGTAGAGATTGGAGTTGAATTAGTACTCATATATGAATCATTACTCGTGATGGCATGATCTTAGTGGAGATATACATACCACATTTATTAATTCTACACCTTTTTGGAGGCGACTTCAGTATCGTACCAAACAATGATAATTGATTCAAGAGAAGAAGAGACCAGTGGGGAGGCTGGTATCACTTCATGATGACTAAAAAATCATGACACAATGAAAAATCCTAATAATGTACAATTATCACACTCCTAAATAAAACTAGAATCCAATGCACGAAAACAAGAGAGGGTGGTTGAAAAGGGGCCTCTCGAACTAAAGAAGGTATTCATCTCCCAGGAGGGGATTAAGACTCCCAAAAAATAGAGAAGAGGTAACATAATTAGTTATAAGGACCCTCATTGGCTTCAAAGCATGATTGGTCAGACCCCTCTGAAGAGAATATCCTCCATAAAGTATGTGTGTTGTCTGATCCCTATCTGACTCAGGATACCCATAGAATAACCCCTACAAGTAACCTATGTGGATACCTAGGATACGAAACTAAGGCCACCATGGTATAACAAGTTCTTGGGTGAATAGTTGTAGGTTAGGTCCACTGTATGGGAAAGGTATCTAATCATGAAGCTCAAGAAGCACCAAGGTACCCCACGAACCCCCAATATACGAATAGAACCCGAGAAATATAGTTGATTCTAGGAGGCTATTGGAGGGATATCTCCGCAACCAATTTCATGTGACCTCATTCTTAAGTTTGGTTTTAGTGGATCCTCATGAGAACACCTATTATAAAATGGATTTCATCACTACCAAAACAAACACCTATTTTTAGTTTTGTAGCCTTGGAGAAGTTTACTCACAAAATCCTATTCCAAGGTCCTAAATCCTAAACTTGTTTGTGTACCCTAAAAGATAAAATATTTGTAATAAAATTTAATTACTGAGTGTTTATGTTATTGGATTATTATTTACTCAAGAGGTATGGTCGTGAAACTAATGGTGTTATGACTCATCATATGAAACAATCACATATAAAAACATTGCTAAGTATTAGTCTTGTTTTTCAAAAGAAATGGTATGCTTCTAAATGTTATGCAGAAGATGCAATCTCTTTCAATTTTAATGAAAATGTAATCTTTCCTAAAATTCCAAGACTAATGCAATATAGAAAAATGTGCAAATGCTTCAAATGAAACGAATTTTTTTGTATTTTCAATATAGGAAAATGAAAAAGAAAAAAAAAATTGTATTTTCAATATAGGAAAATGAAAAAGAAAAAAAAAATTGTATCTTCAATATAAAGGAATGAAAATGTAAAAATGAACTATTAAACTCTCAGATAGACCCTACGGAAAGAACAAGAAGATAATCCAAGAAATACACAAGGAATCTACTACTTGTAATGTACCCAATCACTGAAGTTGGTCACATCATGGTAAAACTCTCTCTTTATTAGCTATGTAATGTAACTGACCCCCTAAGTGGCCTTTCTAGGTTTCCTTCGTATTTGACCTATATAACCATTGACACATGGCATCCATGTGTTCTTGTGAAATTATACCAAAAAATGAGTCTACTCCATGCAGAACCACCAAAGCCATTGCTTAGACTGTTTACTATCACTCTTATGACTTAGCTCCGACAAATATGGTATCGAATAATATTCCCATTTTGATGCCATCAGTTTGGGGAGAGAACGATTCGAGAAGTTTTATTACTCTGAAACTAGGGTATCAAGAAATATAACCATCTCTCTAATGGATGGTCATGGGAATAAATCTCAATCTCTCGATAGACAGTTGATATTGATTCAGAACTTAAGGTGCTCATGCCAGGAAGACTCCACTCGATTCATCTACCTTTGGGTAAGTGACACTCATCTTGATATCCCTTCATTGGGATCACACTTCTAGGTCATCAGAGGACTTCTCTGAAACCATCAAGGTCACACTTCAAAAATAGTCAATGATGAACTGGCTAGGCTCGTGCTAAATCCATTCACCTAGACAATTGTTGACACACGTCTTCATGTAGATTCTCCCTGCCAACTCTCATTCTTCTAACTCACTAGTAGGGCCTGTAATGACCAACGAATGGAATTTCATCCCTCTCGTTCATGAATATAGGTCTTGTGCTAGTCTAACTAAGGGATCTCTTCATCGAGTTTGTTTCCACGATACATGAAAATTCCTTCCGAAGGTCCCGTTCTGATATGTTTGTTTCAGAACCCTTCTTATGATGCTCGAGGGATCTCTCTGACATGATGACTTTGAGTAACCATTGATATATGGTCATGATATATTCAGATCAATGACTATGGTCCCTTGTCAACCAACACAAGGTTTACAGAGTTATAACTGTCCGTTCAAGGAGTTATCCATTCTCTGAGTCCTGAAAGACTTCAAATTCTAACCTTTGAGGAATCAAGATGATCTTGAAGTTTCTATAGATTGTCCAAATTAGGGTTAAGACCTCGTATGAGTTGCAGGCTCATCACACCATAAACATATGGGGTATTTGAACAAGTAGTAGTTTGTGTTCATCCAATTTTATGATTTAACCAAGCATTAATATTCATCGCCATGTCACTTATCTTATCAAATTCAAGTAATATATTAAGTATACAAGAAATATCTTGGATTCAAACATTCATATATATATATATATATATTGAAACACAATCATTCTATCCATAAAAATTCACACAAATCATTCACAATTAGTTCAATACAGACGAATCATTTATCTAATAAAGGAGTGGTCCAATCCAACTGACTCAGAGAGGAAACCTCTCCTCCCAACCTTAGGCCTTATTGTAGAGTCACTTCCTTTAATGCACCTCCCTTGTTCCAAGCCATGATATGACCAAGGAAATTGAATCAACAAGGTTCCAAGTCTATGATGATCCGAGAAGGTTACTCTCCTTCTCCCTTTGACACAACATAAGTTGCCACTTTCTACCAAGTTCAGGGTCTCTAAAAATTTATCAGGTGGTTTATCAATTATATTTAATCTATGAAAGGGAGTCCCTTTTCTTCTTAACAGTTCCTCAGTGACCTCCCCTTACCATTGTTGGTTTATGTCCAGTAAGCACCAAGTCATAGCCCATTATTGATCTAGTTTAGGATTCAGGTCATCTTTGTTCAGGGTGATCATCCTTAGCTTGGAAAAGATTCCTATTTTATTCCAAAAATATATCCTTTTCTTTCGTAATCAATGCATATGATTTCTTTGCTCTGTTGCTCATTTTTCTGAAGTCTCTACTTTCTATGTTCATCTTTGTGTTGTTTTTCATCTATGTCTCTCTATTTTTCTCTTGTTTTTCACACTTCCCTTTTCCTACCTGTCTCCATTACTCGGGCTCTCTATTGAATCCTACAGATGTAACATGCAGTCCACCCTTTTTCAATATGAAGGGGAATTTTGTGGTACGTTCCTTTCATCCATTCAATTGGAAATTATTTCCATGCATGGGCCAATTGCGGTAGTCATTACTACCCAACCACCTTTATGACCTTCTCTTTAATTTTCATGTGGTGTCTTCCATCAGTCTAGTGTGATGGTCGTAAAATCATCATGTTTGTAATCATACATAATCTTGTTGTGAAATATTCCTATTTTCTTCATTGATGAATCTTATCTTTCTTTCACTCAACCATCCCATTAGTCCTCTACTTCATCAATTTCCTTTGGTGTATCATGGCTAGTATTTATCAAGTGTGTTGCCTCTTAGTAAACATTTTGGTTTTTATATTAAATGAAAACACAATTACATGCCTCATATTATTAACATATAAGTTTTGTGCATAATTACAGTCCTGGGAGAGAACAGGGTCTTACATTCCCCTCCCCCTTAATAAATCATCATCCTCGGTGTTTAAAACACCATTCTTTTTACAATTATACAGTAAAAAAAAATGGGTATGCCAATCTCATGGAATATTCAATCTCTCATGTAGATTTTGTTGGCATGAATTTTATTATACCAGGGTCCTCAGGTTACCCAAAAAAAGTACCGTGTAGTCTAGAGCGCTAGCATTTTCATCTTCTTTGAAGAGAAGAAGTTTCACCCAAAGAGTTGTTGAGACATATAGATATGGAAGGGTAGGGAAAAGACTAAAGAGGATACATAGATCATTTAAAACTTATTCTTGTTCTTTCACGAGAGACATTAACAGATATGAAACATATAAATGCGAGAATCGAACCTACCTGCATTGTGAGAAAGCACTTAAACGTTGAACCATCAATTAGAACTCATAAGCCATAAGGAGACACTGTAATGCATAAGTAAACATACAAAGACACAACATATTTTGAAATTTGGTCCTGCTTCATATTATCCTTAGGATATTTCTTTCATTACAGACTCAGAATTACATAGTAGGGCTCAATACAAACTCTTGACTCTGGACTCATGTCACATAGCTCTAATTATCTAATTGGTGGTTCCAACTCATTACAGACTCAGAATTGTCTTTCCTCGACTTACAACATTTATCAATAGCTAATACCAAACCCTGGGCGACTCTGACCAACCTGACTCAACTCAACCTAGCCAACCAACCCATGAACTGATGAACCAACCCTTTTTCATTTATGTTCAGCCCCATATATAGTTGGGTTGTGTCTTCCTTCTCGGCTTGCATGCTTTCTTGTTCTGTTGCAACTGTTTGTTGCTTCTCTAGCGTTGTGTTGACTTCTGCAACTGCTTTTTGTTGCTCTTTCTCCTGGACTCTGATGGAGTTTGTGCAACTCGTGCTTAGTCAAGACTTGTGCAATTCCTTCTCAAAAAAAAAGGGTCCAACAGGCTCCGACCACAATCCTTGATTCATCCTCGAGTCAAGCTCTTCGTTCTTTCACATCCTCCAGGAGCATCTGTTGTTTTCCCTTGTCTGTCTTTTCTTCTTATTTGGGCTCTTATGTTTGTGCTTTGTCTTCCTTTACCTCCTCAAATGAAGGGCCCAATTCTGGTACCAACTCTAATTCTCTGTGCTTTACTTCTTGAAATATTTCAACCTTGTCCTGCCATTTCTGGGCGAGGACTGATGCTTCTACAAAAAATTGTTGGGTCGTGTATTTGTTGTACTCCTTTAACTTGGCCGCAACTAACGAGTTCCACTCAAAATATGTTGTTGCATCAACTTGATGCATTTTAATGTAGGCAGTTTGAATTACAGGTTGAAAGTCACACACCTCTTTCTTGGCTATGGACTGTGCCTCGTAGAGTGTATTCAGTTCATTCTCGACCTGTTGAATTTGGTCGAACTTCTGATGTTGCTCCATGGGGTCCATTGTGGCCGCAACTTCTTTATTCAGTACTTGTATCTTTGTGCACACCTCCTCCAAGACTTGATTCTGTTAAGCGATGATGCACATCTAGTCATTGACTTCCCTGAAGATTCCATCGAGCGATGAGGCCCATCCAGTTGTTGACTTCCATTTGTTCTCTCATGGTTGTTTTATCCTGCTCAGTTGTAGATTCTAGTTCGTTCTGCGCATTTGGTATCGTTGGTCGTTTCTTCTTCTTCATGTGCCATGATTTCTTGGGCACCCTCACCCTTGGCTGGTGAGGTGATTTACTGGTTGTTGTCAAGTTCTGGCTCCTTTCTACTTCAGGCGTATTCATCTTGTGCTGAAGTCTCAGGATGATGTTCCTGGGTGTTTGGATTCGGGTCATCCAGCGTTGTTCTCGGATCTGAGGCTTTGGTGTCGGGACCAAGAACTTATGATCTTGGCTTGGGTGATTCTCTAGTTATTTTTGGGAGTTCTCACTCCACTATCTCTGGTTGATCGAGTTGCATCAGCTCTAAGGTCATGGTATGATGTGGACTGGTAGTGATGAGGTTTGGTAATTTGAGTGGTGGTGTAGGGTGCTCAATGACGAATGTGGACGAAAATGTTTTAGGCTCTGGGTCATCCTGAATATCAATGATAGTGGTGGCTTTGGTCATGGCATGGGTGCGGGGAGCGCCATATGCAAGGGGTTGTGGGTTCATGGGTTTTCTCAACGAGACCCTAGTTCTGAGCCTCTTCACCAATGGTTCGGTACTAAACACAACACCCAAGATCTGGTTAACCTCTGCACCTGATAGAACGACATCATCTGGCAGCTAACGATGGGTCAATATTTTCCTCCGCTCTAACTACTGTATCTCTTCTTCCTCGTTGAAGTCTATTTGTACCAGAGCGTCTGGCTTCTTCTGCTCGGGGCCTGAGCTCAGTCTGCAAGATACCAGATATATTAAATATGCAGAACAAAAATGAAATGCTAGAAATGACAGAATAACAGTAAAATATCCAGCATAATCTTTACAATACACAGAAATGATATACGAAATAGCAACAGAAATAGCACTTTGAATCAGATAGCAATGTTCACAGGCCTCTTCAAGGGGGAAACCTCCAGTCGAGCAGTTCTCTATTACAATAATATCCAAGATAGGGTTCTCATACCCTCGACTCCTATTTATACTAAAAATAAGCATCTAGAGGAAGATCCTTTTAGAAGCGGAAGCTTCTATTGGGTCTTCTTACATCCACCTTATTCTATTTTATTGAAAGGTCTTATTAATATTGACCTTTATTACGTCCGAATACATTGATCTACCTATGTGCGGGTTAGGACCTTAACATGTCTACCCCCTTAAAAACAACCTTGTCCTCAAGGCTTGAGATGTTGAAACTGCTGCAGAATGGTAGCTGGTTCCCAAGTGGCATCTGCTGGAGTCATATCTTTCCACTGTACTAGCACTTCCTTGATGGTTCTCTGACGCAGGCGATGCTCCCTTTGGTCCAAAACTGCTTCTGGTTGTAGCCAAATGGATCCTTCTTCAGCTAAATCTGGAAGGTTGGTTTGAAGTTGGCACCTAGTTCCAATCACCTTCTTCAAGCAGGAAACATGAAAAATAGGATGTAGCTTCGACTGACTGGGCAGAGCTAACTGATATGTGACTTGTCCCACACGCTTTAGAACTGTGTAAGG
>ML799784.1:219359-232609 GCA_009831015.1 Picea engelmannii
TCTATCATGCCATTGTATCATTTAGAAAATGATTTGTTATTGAGTGTTGTATTCTCCGAGTCTAGTCTGGACTGCTATGGTTCGAACATCTTCACCATGTGCCACTTATCTGGTATTGTCGGCTATCTACCCACAGGTGGCTTCCATTTGAACATTGTGAATGCCACAAGTAGGTATCCATAGGTGAAGGTTCTGCCCTTCTCCTGCACTTCCTCGCAAGCTACTAGTAGTTCCTGCAACATGTAACTACACCAATTGAACACTGCTCCATTTGCGCAAAAGTCGGCGACTGATAACGCATATAGAATGCATTCTCCCTTATAGTATGACATCATGACCTTGCTGGATATGATGTAGCATCCATTCTGGACTGTCTTGGGCAGTATTGGTTCAATTACTATTGTGTGTCCTCCTCTCTTTGTGTTGAATCTCTCATATAGGCTAGGCTCACCTTTATTTTTCCCATGCTTATTGGGGCCCTTGAATCCCTTCAACACATCCTCTCCTTGGGAGGATAGTCCAGTCAGTTACTGGATGTCTTCAATATGGATTGGATACCTCTTATCCAACCATAGACTTCTGTCATGCACCCTTCTTATTAGAATTTTTTTGTAGCACACAATCTCTCCTGTGGTAATAAATACTGGTAAGTCTCTTAGGTTCATTATGGTCGAGTTAAATAAGTTGACAAAGTCTTATTTTGGTACAAATTGCATTCCTCCGATTCCATCTAGAGCTATCTCCTAAAAGACATCTGTGTGCATCTGCAGGAACAAGGCTGAATCTGTGAGGTCAAGGTCGAGGAGCTTAACGTGCTCTACCTTCTCTTTGAGATCACCCATGATATCGACTCGAGGGTTGCAGGGATCATCTGGTACTTCTTCTTTAGACATGGCGCTTCGGCTTGCTGTGGCTCTCGGCATTCACACTTCTATGGAAAGTAATAACTAAGGTTACGTCTGCATCTTTTACAATGGTCCTAACTGGTTCTCACTACTGAGTTCAGAAATGGCTATGCTCTTTTTAGAAATAATACATTCTCGGCTTAGTTCTAAGAGCCTTATACTTGTATTAACGGGTAAGTTTTAGCAGTAACTTCTACTCATCGTGACTATATTGATGCAACCAGGGGTGAGTTTTCTGACAGGATGGTTTAATCAAGGTAAATCCTATTGGCGATCTTGGTATTTACTTATTTGAGTGGAATGGGGATGTGGCCGATTTAAGACCTTTCTGTTTGACGGGTGGTTGTCCTGGTGCAAAATTCGATGGCATCTTGGAATAATATGGCTTTATTTTTTATCGGGCATCAGATGAGGTACTAAAATGGTAATAAAGGTTGTGACTAGATTGGGTTTGCGTGGCCTATGACTCAGATTGGATTTGGATTCATGGCCCCTCTGACCACGAAGGTTGTCCCCGTCATCTTTAATGACTATCATTAATGGAATCTCTTATGCTTCAGGTCCTGTACTGCTAAGTCATCAGCTCTGTATCAAACAACACTTAAACAAAACAAATGAACTATGTGTTATGGTGCAACACTACGCACATGTACTTTATTAACTAAATTTACAAAATTTCAGAAAGAAAACGAAACTCAAATCTAACTATTGTACAAGCTCCATTGAATTGGAGCGACTGTCCTTCTCTCTCAGCATTGATATAGGTAGGGTTTCAGGCGAGCGCCATTCACCCATCCTGGTCATAACTCGCCATCTGATTGCATGAGTCTGACTGCCCCTGAGGGTCGAATCTTTGCAACTATGAAGGATCCCAACTAGTGCATATGTAGCTTGCCAGGATGCTTCTGGTATCGGTTGTCGTAGAGTAACACCTTGTCCCCTTGTGTGAATACCTTGGTATTAATGTGTTGGTCATGCCAAGATTTTTGTCTTAGATTTTCAACCAACTGATGGAAGTCTGCTAGAAATCTGGTTTCCTCGAGTTCTTGTAGCTCTGGAAGTCTCTATGCCACTGATTCCTCTTCTATCATATGTGTGACTTGTGCAATATATAGAATTGAAGTGATGAACTCTGCAGGCACCAATGCCTCTCTCCCATAGACTAACTGGAATGGTGTGTATCTGTGGATTTTCTTTGTGGTTGTCCTGTAGACTCATAGTACAACTGGAACTCTACCATCCCAATCCTCCCGGTTTGCACAACAGACCTTTGTTAGTCCATTTTCCAGAATCTTATTGAAGGCTTCAACTGTTCCGTTGGCTTGTGGGTGGTAAGGAATGATCTTATGATGCTAGATAATAAATTATGTTGTAAGTTTTTCTATAGTGTTTCTAATTAAATGAGCTCCCTGATCACTGGTTAGGCTCCTGGGACATCCGAACTGGGTAATGATATTCTCGAAAATGAACCTGGCAGTAGTATCTGTCGAACAGTCTTGTACCGCTCCTGCTTCTTCCCAATGGGTAAGGTAGTCAATTGTGGTAATTATGTACCTATCCTTTGAATGTTTGGCTATGGAGTTGATTGGTCCAATGAATTCAAGTGCCCATTTCTCAAATGCCTGTAGAGCTCTAACTGGTTGTAGTGGTAGTTCATCTCGTCGTGACGGCATGCCCACATGTTGACAAACATCACACAATTTAGAATATTATTTTTCATCCTTGAATAGTGTTTCCCACCAAATTCCTACCTATAGAACTTTATGTTTCGTGGCCTTTCCTCCTACGTGGCCTCCTGTGATTCCACTATGGGCTTCCTAGAGTATATCCCACCTTTCATGATCCATGACGCATCGTCTGAGGATGTTTTCTATTCCTAGTTTATACAATTGTTCATCGATCAGCTATAATATGTTTCTCTAACTACCATATGGTGTTTTTGGGTTGTGGAATATCTTTCAGGACAGGCCCCTGTACTGAGAAAAAATTCTATGTCCTCCAGATATTCCGGTATGGTCTCAATCTTGACTTCCTGGGGTCGTAACTTTTGCATACGATCTCTGTTTTAGGCGTATGATAGCCCGTTTGAAAGATATCATAGAGGAGATTCATTTTGGGGGTTCAATCATCCCTTTGGATATTATTGAGAAGATATATCCTGAAAAACCTTTTTTTAGGCCCTCAAAATGGCCCCGAAAGTTGAAACTGCTAAAACTAGTAAATTGCCAAAATTGTTAGAAATTTGTTTTGAGCTAGTTGGAAGAGGTGGGTGGCCACCGATATCCACCTGGATCAATCCTCCCTCCTTAGGAAACAATTTTCTCCATTGCATTGAGTTCCCCCATCAGATGAGGAATTTCTGTTGAATTTGGCCCTGGGTGAGCCACTTGCCTTGGTGCAGGAGCTGCCCTGCTTTGACGGCTCGATAAATATGGATCCTTTATTGTCAAGTTCCCTTGATCTATGTTTCCACAATATGATAATTGAATTCCCATTTTATGAAGTCGGGTTTGATCTATGTTGGTTTCAGCTGCTCTACTACATCTGAGGTGTCCAATAATGGTGGGAAATAAGGGCGAAGGAGATCCACGTTGAACATTGGATGCAGGCCAAGGAAAGGAGGAATGTTGAGCTCAAAAGCATTATCCCCCACAACCTTGGTTTTATAACCCTAACTTGCACCATACATGCTTACCTGGCATCAGGCCATCTTAGATTCCTTCTTTTCCAAAACACTGTTGAACAACTCTTCTTAAAAACCCCTTTTATAAATACCCACGTGCCCTACTCCATTACTGCATGTGTGTACATGCTAGCTGACCCAAGGCAGCCCACGTGTACCTACAAAAGCACGGAAAAAGGAAAGTTGTTGACAAAACACACAACTTTGGGTAAGTTAACTAAACCTTTCGGCCATGCATGGCTAGTCACTCGACCAAATACCTAGCTTCTTCTAACCTATAAAAGGAGGGTTAGGGGTCCCATTTGAAAGAAGGAGGATCATAGTAAAGAAACTATACCCGATTAAGCATTCCCTTTCTCCCAACCTTTAGCCATCCTTGTGCAAAGAGAAGTATAGAGAAAAGCAGTTGGAAGACAGTGAAAGAAGAGCCCAGGACTAGGGTCGAGGAGTAGTGGTCTACTTTATCATTGTAAGGAATCATTGTGAAGTTAATAATAGAATTGCTTTTCCCGTCCCGCCATATGAGATTGTAATTATTGGAATATTGATTGTATGATTGATTAAATATCTAACCCATTAGTTCATAGATCAAATGCATGTGGAGTTCTTTGTTTGTCTTTAGTGAATGCAGGTGAGCATTGGGAGGAGAGTTGCAGTCAAAGAACGACCAAGCACAAAAAGGGATCGACATCAAACATGAAAAATAAGGTATTTCAACTTAATCTCTTGAGCCTTGTATTTACATATGAGTAATGGGGTTTAGGCATGGGATGATGGTAAAAAGTAAGAATATTTAGGTCATTTTTGCATGCATGATAAAACCCTTAGTGCTAGTCTGTAGAAGGGATTTCCCACCCACAACGGAATTGGCAACCATATTGGGGATCTCTAGGGTTTCTGGGAATGTTTTTTCTTGGGTATTTTTAAGAACTGGTTTCATTTCTTGTTTTTAAAGTTTCTGCAAAAGTCTGAGCTAACAGAGATTCTGGTCTTCCATACCAGTTATCTCTGTTTCTTTTCTTGACTGCATTTTTTTTTTCAAGACCCACAAAGGTACATGTGGCCTGTATAAGGTCTGCATGCGTGCACTCGCGCCCTACCTTCCCACAGCCTGCATGTACACACTAGCTGAGGAAGTGTCAGTTGCGTCTATGATTCCAGAAAATTTCTTTTAGAGAGGTAGTCATCCTCTCCCTTGTCAAGAATAATCCTTCTCAGGGGTTTTCTAGAACTCTTTCTAGTCTTTGTTGTTTGCAGTCTATAGCTTAGTTTTTACCTCATATTGGTTTGTTCTATGAAATTTTCCTTCAATTGTTTTCTTTTTCTATCAAAGTAAGTTTCTGAGTCTTCAAGAGATTCTGGCTCTCAATACCAGTAGTCTTTGCCAGTGCTTGATTGCTTGTAGTTTCATTTTTCGAAGAGTTGCAGAAGTAAACGCGACCTTCATAAGGTATGCATGCATGTACACATGCTCTGACCTTACACATATCGCATGCACACGCTGGTTGTTGAACTGTCAGCAGTGTGCCCGTTGAGAAATTTTTTTGGTTTAAGGAGATGCAGTCATCCTTTCCTTGTCAAGAGTTATACCTCTCAGGGTTCATGGTCTCTACCATAGCATCTTATCCTAGGTTTGGACTCTATTATAGATTTCTTTTTCATTTAGAAGATTTCTTGTGTTTCCTAGCTTTTTTAACTTATTTTTAGCTTGAAATTTTAGGAAAAATGAGTTGCATTTAAAAAAAAAAATCCCCCTCATGGTCGGGGGGGCACAAATCGTGCATTCATCAGTTTCTTTTAGAATATTTTGTTATTTTTTCTTTGATTGGAAGAAAATATAAAAAAAAACTTAGTTTGTTAGATCTCTTTCTTTCCTGGCATTTTCTTTGCATTGTTATTTGAAAAAGAAAAAGAAATTAGCATAGCGTTGTGTTTTCTTTTAAAAAGAATTTCAAAAGAAAAAAAAAAAAAATATATATATATATATATAATCATTCTTCACCAGTGTTCATGTAAGTTTCATCATTTTTCGCAAGAGTCTTAACACCATCAGTTGCACTATCGTACCCTTTTGATTAAATCAAACCAGTAAAAAGAACGCTAATTAAAATTTACTAGACTTTATGTTTGTAGGGTCCATCAACTAGATTAGGCTAGAGCCTTAATTTAGGTTGGAGAAGGTTGGAGAGGAAACTCTTCAAGGCTATAAAACAAACATACGAGTCTGTGCTAAGGAGTGTAGAAGTCCAGTAACATGGAAATTATCCAGGACCCCCCTCTAACACAGGGGCTAAAAACGAGGTCCCCTGCAGAAAGGTAGTGGATATAACCCCTCCAAAGCCCGACCAAGCGTAGTGGGGTACGCATATAGAAGACTTGTCTTGGGATTCCGTTGATCTCATTTTCCATGGAGCTTCGTGGGTCTCGAATCCATTCAAGGTCCTCAGTTGTCTTATAGAACACTTTCTTTTGATACCCTTGATAGGTTTCGGGCTTGATACCCTGCTCATTGCGATCCACCCGACTGCCGACTGTACCCGCCTGGTGATTGTTCATGAGCTAGAAACCTAGTTTCCTTTATTTTAGGGATTTACACAGGTGACCGCGGGGGTATACCGCAGTACCTAGGGAAGACATCGGGCCATGATTTGTAGAGTATACCTGGAGGGTGCTTCTGTATTCGAGTTTCACTTGCACCGATAAATTGCTCTAGTGTTGGTTGGTGTAACTGTTCTTCCAACTAGTTAGTCATTTTCTTGATTTTCCTTTAGGAACTTTTAGTGTGTGCTCTGTTCTCCCTAGTTTTCCATAGTGAGTTAGTCAGTTGTGGATTTGGGTCCCTGAACTAGGGTGGTAGACTGTCCACTTCACCGGTTGAGAGGACTTTTTAGTCTTCCTCTTAGAAATGAGGAGCCACCTCTTTATAGGCGTTGTTTTGATAACACTGGTTCTTCGGAGTCAATGTGTGAGACTTTTATGGATTTGAACGATCTTGCAAGGGGAGAACCTCTGCATAAGATATTCATGGCTAAAGTTCCTGATGATACCAACCAAGGAACCCCTTCGCAAGGGGATTCTTGTGCTTTTACTTTCTTCGAAAACGTTGGTGCCCCTTTGATGGCCACTTTGTACATTCCTGGGTTGAATGTGGGATTACTGGTTTGGTTGGGTACCATTCCAAATGTCCCAAATGCTCTTAACACTTCTGAGGTAAGAACTTTACGTCATGGGTACTCTGTTGATGTTTCTTCATCAGCAAAGTCTTCTACTCCTTCTTCTCCCTCCTCTGGTGAAAGTACAGTTACTAGTAACCAGAAGTCTAAATGAAATAGAAAGAGGAAGAATAGGAAGAAGAAATCACCAACCTCTGCGAGTCATGTTGGAGATAGGTCAAAAACCTTTGCAAGTCACATTGAAGACCACCACCCAGCCTCTGTGAGTCATGTTGGGGGCACACACCCACCCTCTACAAGTCATGCTGGGGGAAAGAGTCCAATCACTGCTAGTCATACTGGTAATAGGTCGGTAGCCTCTGCAAGTCAAGTTATCGACCCATCACTAGCCTCTTCAAGTCATGTTGGAGATGTGAAACCAGCCACTGCTAGTCATGCTGGGGGCATCGATTCTATTGAGAAACCTAGACAGATAGGACGTAAACCTAAGTTCCCTTGTAAGCTTTGCAAGGGAGATCACCTTACTCATTTGTGCCCTGGCCTTCCATAGGTACGAAGATTGTGGTCCTTGTCTGCAAGATCTTGTGATTCTGGGTCTTCTGCGGTTTCCTCACAGTCTATTCAAACATTGGTTGAGAAAGTGGTCATGCTGATGCAGTCATTGGCTGATCCCACTCCTCTTTTGGGGGGTGAGGTGCCTTTAGACTATGTAGTCTCTCAGCCTATGTAACATTGGTTGAGAAAGTGATCATGCCGATGCAGTCATTGGTTGATCCCACTCCTCTTTTGGGGGGTGAGGTGCCTTTAGACCATGTAGTCTCTCAGCCTATTCATCCATTGGCTAAGAAAGTGGTCATGTTGATGCAGTCATCGGTAGATCCCACTCCTCTCTTGGGGGGTGTAGTGCCTTTAGACCATGTAGTCTCACAACCTATTCATCCATTGGTTGTGAAAGTGATCATGTCGATGCAGTCATTGGTTGATCCCACTCCTCTTTTGGGGGTTGAGGTGCCTTTAGACCATGTAGTCCTGCAGCCTTTTCAGCCATTGGTTGAGAAAGTGGTCACACCGACACAGTCTTCGACTGATACCACTCCTCTCTTTGGGAGTGAAGTGTCTATCGACTATGTTTTTAGCATTTCCAGTTCAGTACTTTCAGAACAAGGGGGCATTTTGCTCGCTCCGAGAACACCCCCTCCAAGCCCTAGGATGGTTTCCTTTGATTGGAATGACCTTGTTGAGCCTCATCTTCATTCCTCCGCACCCTTTCAAATAAGGGTTGAAGTTAATTCAACAAACATTTATCGATGTATAGTGGATGAAGGAGCCTTTACAAGTATTTTATCCTCCTCGGTTTGGAAAGTCTTGGGTTCTCCCAAGCTTGTGTTTGCTTCACATGAGTTGTTGGATTTTGATAGACATCCTAGTGAATATTTGGGGTTTCTTCCTTAGTTTCCTATCTCGTTAGGTGGGAAGATTGTCTATGTTGATGTTATAGTGGTGCAAGGCCCGTTAGATTTCAATATGCTTCTCGGGCATGATTATGTATATGCTATGAATGTTGTGGTGTCTATGCTCTTTCGAGTGATGCATTTCCCTCACAATGGAAGCATTGTCACTATCGACCAGCTGGCATCTAATAATCACCATCCTAATTTGACATTATTTCAGACTACCGCTTTATATGTTCCTAGCGTTCGTGTAGACTCCACCTCGCCACCGGTTAATTATGTGGTGTCTTATCCTCGGTGTTCAATTGCTTCTGAGAAGGAACTGGTGCAATCATGTTTTACCTCTCGAGACTTGGTCTCAAAAATTGATCCATTGGTTTATCCAATGGGGGCATGGAAGCCCTTGTTTCCCCCTCTTAGTCCAAGTAGGCTTGAGTATCCTTATGAGTCTGATCTCATTGTTAGTAGATCCTCAAGCCCTTGTGATCATGATTCTTTGCTGATAGACTCTGCCATTCCTGGTCAGAACCTCCATCATCATCTGGAGTATCGTCAGTTTACTTCACCCTTTGGGACTGTTGACCCTCGTTTGCGTGATTTCTCAGATTTTGTATTTCCTTCATATGAGGCTATCCTTGAAGCCATGACTATGGTTTCTATCCCGTAGGAGGACTTACACCGTGGTTTGTGTTTTCTTCCCTTTTGGGAGACTTCCCAAGTTTATTATCGAAGAGACTCTTGGTCTAAGCCTAGCAGCGGGCTCTACCTAAACTAGTTTCATACATGAGTTGTAGCCGCCATGGAGTTTTCTTTAAGCCAATTTTAGACTCCCTAAAGATGAAAAGATTGTCGAGTGACCTTGTTTCTTCACACTCGTTAAATTGGTCCAGAAGAACATTCCTTACATGGGTCTTATTTTAATCCTTTTTTAGACCCTCTAAACATGAAAAGATTTCTGAGCGATCTTGTGGCCTTTCACGCTCGTTAAACTGAAATTTGAAGTCACATCTATCCGGTGATAGTTTACCCCTTTTTCGTTTTGGAAGGTCAACTGTACAAACAAAGGTATACTCTAAGGAACTTCAGGTCTCTAGAAGAGTACCCTCAGGTATAATTTTACCCCTTTTTCGGGCCCGAGGGACTAAATTTATGAAAAAGGAACCCCCACAGAGTCCATAGTTAAGCTCTTTTCAGACTCTCTAAAATTGAAAAGATCATCGAGTGACCTTATTCTTTCACACTCGTTAAAATGGTCCAGAAGAACATTCCTAACGGAGTCCATAGTTAATCTTTTTTCAGACTCCTTAAAAATGAAAAAATGGCCGAGTGATCTTGTCTTTATCACACTCGTTAAAATGGTTTTGAATAGACGTCTTTTCAGTGCTAATTTACCCCTTTTTCAGACCGACTAGACTACCGTTGAAAATGGTACCCCAGTGGAGTCTCCTTTTACATTTTTCAGACTCTCTAAATATGAAAACCGTCGATCTTACCTTCTCTAGGCTCATTAAAATTACATCGAAGGACATTACCATTGTGTGTTTTATTAATCGTATTTGCATACCCGTGTCTTTGGCCTAATTCTGGATCCATGTTGCTCTCAACTGAACCATCTGAAGCATGACTTATACGCAAGCCCTGTAGCACTTCACCCCTGTGTCTTGACACCTTTGGTCCCAGGAGGGATTTTTCTTCAGTGTCCTTTCTCTGAACATCAGTCTTGTCCTTGCGCCTCAAACTAGTATGTTTGTGACACTCATTCCTCCTTTGCAATGTAACATTCTTTTATTCTTTTTCCAAAATTATTGAAAAAAGACAAAAAAAATCAAATATACCCCCAAAAGAGGAAGGGAAAAGTATTTTATTTGTATTGGAAGCATAATGAGTCTCCCTTGGATAAATCACATATGTCAGTTTGTTCGTCAAACTCTAGGATTTAATACGACCTTAGGAATTTTTTCTCGCTACATAGAGCTATGTCCTCCTCCGTTTGGTTATCCTTCCAAACATATGGAGAGTTTGTTTTGCCTCCTGCCTCGTAAACTTATGTTAATGCCATGTTGCCTGAGTCTTATCACTTGTTGTGCTATTTTCCAAGGGAAAGTTTTACCAAGCCTGAGTCGACCCCTCTGCAGTTTGTCTCTTGCCCTCATTCCCGTCCATCCTGAAAGTCCAATCAGGTCTTTGTTCGAAATCAATAAAGCCTTCATTCTGATAATCAAGATTCTCTAGTCCATGACCGACGAGTCATCGAAGACCTCTGGGTAGTGAAGTCGTACATTCATATTACACTCCTACCCAAGTTTTGAAGATTTTGAAGTTGTTGCTCGAGCTCTAAAGACCTCATCTCCGACCATCAAGCCTTATCAGCTTCTAGAAGATGGATACTCTACACGTATATCTTTTTGATTTCGATATGTAGCTCCATTGTGTATTGATCGCAGCTACACTTTATATAGTTATATGACATGGATCTACAGTGTATTTGATTGGTAGCCATGATTTTCTTTTATCCCGAGCATGGGTATGCCCGCCTCGGTGAGACAATTATTATTTTACAGACAGAACCTCCCTATTTCTGGTCCCTGGGCTCACTTGTTCAGCCCATCGGTCAATATTGTTAATGTATTTCGGCCATCATATTCTCTTCTAACCTCACACATTAGGGGGTATCTATTATAACCCTAATTTTCACCAGACACGCTTACCTGGTGTTAGTCTCTAATTTGGTCTTGGTTTAGTGAGAAACCCTTCTTCTAAACCTTTCTTACCTAAACTTCAATTTATGTTTCCAATTGATTTCAATCTTTGTTTTTAGTGTCTTATGGTTTGCATTTCAGTTTTTGAATAATTTATTCAAGTTTGAAATTGAAAGACATGGTTTTAAATGAGGTGTCACCTTATATGCCTGTTTGAAATTCATAAATTCAAATTTTGCTAAGTCATTAATAGCGCTACGGGAATAAGGCTATTCCCATAGCACCAAAATTATCATGCCTTGATACGCGCCTGTCATCCAAATTTCATTATGATGACATGAATCGTGGTCTAAGAGTTCGCATGTGTCCACAATAACTTGGAATCATTTACTAATTCAAACCATTTCATAATCTGATTGCTTTGTACCCACGAAGGTCTCATTTTAAAATCACCCAATTCTCAATGATCATTATATTATACCTGTCT
This sequence comes from Picea engelmannii, assembly GCA_009831015.1. Classification (NCBI taxonomy): domain Eukaryota; kingdom Viridiplantae; phylum Streptophyta; class Pinopsida; order Pinales; family Pinaceae; genus Picea; species Picea engelmannii. Next base: position 230,758 of record ML799784.1, read on the forward strand.
AATTTTGTTGAATTTAGGCATAGGTATTTGCTCAGAGGAACGTTATACACTAACAGATTGCAGGTGGCAAATTTGCAACCCGAGGGTGCTAGTTACAGAAGCCTTGGAGCTGGATCATGCAATCTTCAAACAAGAAATGCACAATTCAAGCCAAATACTAGCACCACACCAAGCCACAACAAGGAGGAGTTATCTTGGCTGAAGACAATTTGTCTTATCAACAGAGATCGCTGCCATCTGTTCTTGAAGAATTAGTTTTTTTTAAACAGAAGTCATCGCCATCTGATCCAATAATTGGAATTCATCATGAAGGTGAAAGATTGATTCTGGTTGAAACATGTCCACAATACCATCAACAACAGCATGCAAGCCCAATCGAGTCATCGTGAGAGATCAAACACACAGAACGTCCAATTGAACGCCCAATTTCATGGATAATACAGAGTGAACATTCGGGCATTGTGGTTATTGACAACATGGGAACACAGTACAAAGGGTTTCCATTACCCAGTGCTCAATCTCAAAATCCAAATCATAGTCGGTTCCAGGTTCTGTGAATGTTAAAATGGGTTTGACATCATGGAAAACCCCACGGTAATTACCACTGCATAGCACATTGTATAAGATGGCCAATAGATGAACAAGAAAAATTGCCAAGCAGAATCGCGAGCAAACTTTTGCATCTCCTGTATCATCTGCTCAACAATCGGAGCATGAAAAATCCTGTCATATGATTGTTTCATACTTGAAGCTACAACCTGCAAATCGTAAGAGGGGGAAAGAATCATGGTTTGTCGTAAGGATTCGATGAAGCAAAGCATCCAGAATCCACCAGCGATAACATTTGTTGGGAAAATATGAAGTTTTCTTACCTGCCTCCAGATGATGCCATGGTATATTCATGTCAAGGGGTTGTTGGGGTTTTAGCAATTTTGAAAAAATGGAAACATGATGAGCAAACCCTCATGGAACAGAGATACTGCCCCCTGGCATCATTATCTCAGGGATAGATTTGTATCTTCGCAGATTGTGGGGTTTTGTCTGCATTATGATGGACCCAAATCATATTCATTTGGTCTGCTGTTAGTTGCACAGGTAGACTGGAAATCAAAAGTGGTCATACAAGAAAACTTTGTTGAAATTATCAGTGAGAGATTTGTGAGAAATGATGGGATAGCTTATGAAATATTTTAGCTGTCATGCAAGTTCATGAGTGGAAAGATTGGGAAAGAGAAAGAGTTGCATGTTATTAAAGGAAGTCTTGTAAGTAGGGAACGTGAAGAGATCCAAATGCTTACTGGTGAACACAACTCTACACTTAAAACATCCTACAACAGCTCGGTTCTACATCTAGCCTATACTCTGTTTTCTTGCCTTGAAGATGAAGAACATGAACATCAAGACTTGGGTAGCAGACCCTCATTACAAATCAGATGATGTTGAGTAGTTTCATAGTGATAGAAGACCATTCTGAAGCAGATCTCAAATGAAATACAGGAATTTCCCCAGTACATAAAGAATCATTAAAAGAAGAACCAGAAAAGCTACAGAAAATTCTCTGTTATTTTTACCTGTTTTAGTCTTTTTCTTCAAGAGAGGCTGAAAAACAGCTAGAGATGAATTTGATGAAACCAAAAGAGGTTTATGTTGGGAACATTCCCCTTAACGAAAAACTCTCTCAACTTTTTACACAACAATCACCATTTAAGATATTTGAATTGATCTTTGAGGGCTAATTTTCTGATAAGCTACAGGAAATACTCTGTTATTTTTTCCTGTTTTAGTCTTCTTCTTCAAGAGAGGTTGCAGAATAGCTGGAGATGAATTTGATGAAACCAAAAGAGGTTTTTTT
>ML799784.1:248570-264999 GCA_009831015.1 Picea engelmannii
ATTGAAGAGGAATGGCGCACAGAGCATAAAAAGCAGAAGAACAGAAAGTGCAAGTCCTGTGGGCAAGAAGGCAGTGAGGCAGAGAGAGCAACGAAATGTAGCAGAATAGTGATGAGTTTGGTAAGTTGTTGTTGAACATGATATCATTGTAATAAGTTTCAGTAATTCATATTGATAATCTAGGGTGGTAGGGAGGTGCTAGGGAGGACTGTTGTCCTCATAGGTTCAAGTAGGTGCTTGAACACAAGGAGTTGGTGCTTCCTTCTAGTTGGTGCTAGAGAAACCAAGGAGTTGGTGCTTCCTTCTAGTTGCTAGAGAAACTAGGGCGTTGGTGCTTCCTTCTAGTTGGTGCTTGAGAAACCAGAGAGCTAGGGCTTCCTTCTAGTTGGTGCTAGAGAAACCAGGGAGTTGGTGCTTCCTTCTAGTGGGTGCTAGAGAAAACAGAGAGCTCGTGCTCTCAGCAAGTTGCATCTTGCAAAACAGAGGTTGTAGCCTCACAATGAGTTGAAGCTCATATGTATGATAATGTAAAGAATGTAAAGATTACTTATCATATAAAGAAAAAGAGGGATTTACCCTTTATGGGTTTCCTTAGGAAATATATGTCTCTGTATATCTCATATGTATGAATGATGTTGAATGTTACAATGCTTACTTCCCTGTATTACTGTTATTATCATTAAGAGGTCTGTAATGAGTTTTAAATAGGCATAATTTTTTAAGCATGGTAACAACTGATTCACCCCCCCCCCCTCTTAGTTTTCCAACACATTTCTTAGAAGAGATCAAGGAAATAACACTAGGTGGGACTGCCTCAGGTATCTTGTACAATTTCCTATTCAAAGTAATTATAATAGTACAAGACCTAGACTCATATACAACATGACATTTACATAAGTAAGGTTGGCCCAAAAGAACATCACAAACTTCGAGAGGAGAAACATCACACAATACCTTGTCTTTGAAGGGCTTGATGTTGTACGACAGTCGACACTGTTGGCTGACGCAGAGATCGCTTCCTTGGCGGAGCCTTCAAATGGTGTAGGGTTGTGGGTGCGGTGTTATTGGCAGGGCCAACCGCTTGATGACCACTTCTGATATGAGGTTCTTCTGGCTACCGCTATCCACGATGAAGTGTAGTTCCTTTTACCCACATCTGTCAATGGAAGAGGCGTTCTCCTTCTTCTGGCTTGTCTGGTTCACTAAGATAGAGCTTGGTGGTAGCAATGGTGACACTGGGTTCCACATCAATGATTTGTCTTCCCCTTTCTAGTTCTGGCTCAGAGTCTAAGCCCATATCTGATTCAAATTCTTTCACTTCGGCCACTAGTGATTGCTTTGAGCAGTAGTCAATAGTGTTATGCCAAGGGCTCTTATGGAAGTCGCACCACTTGCCGGTATCTTTCTTTATCTTTCTAGTGTCCTTCTTTCCTTGCATCTTGGACTGGTTGTCATGATAATTTCCATATTTTCTCTTTCCTTTCTTGTATGGGTTGGGGCCACCCTTTCCTATCTTTTGTTGTGAGGGGTTCCCAGGTCCAAATTTCCACGTTTTTTTTTTGAGCTTTTGCTCAATTTTGACGGCATATCCGTAGGCCGTGCCCAAGGATGAGATGTCTGAAAATTCCATTTTGGTCTATATGTATCTATGCAAAGCACTGCGATACTTGAGCACCATATGTCGCTCTGAATATTTTATACCCATGTTGGTGCGCAAGGTATGAAATATATTCATGAAATCTAGCATTGTTTGGTCTCTTTCTTGCCGCAATGTGGTCCATTTGGTATACAAGTTGTCATAACTTCCGACAGGGTAGTATTGTTCCTTAATAGAATCCCTGAAGGAATCCCAGGTGGCCGTGACTGTAAATAGTGAGGGTTCCTCTTTTTGATTTTTCTAACATAAATTTTCCCACCAATATTTGACGTGGGGAATGACTTTGAGGAGCACAAAAGTAATTATTTCTCTATTCAAAAAGTTATGAATAGAAAAATACCTTTCTAGTAGATTTAACCACTTGTCTACAACATTTGCATCTATCTGAAATTAAAATATAGGAATATTGAAGTTTATTTGTACCTTGAAGGGGCTATCCCCTCCGCTCGAAGAAGATGTGTTGCCTATTGGTAGCCATCAAAGGATTTGCACAAAACTATCCATCTTCGCGTTCCTTTGTTGCGTGAGGGCTTCCTCAATCAATAGTTTGAAAGGATCTCATGTCTCGTCATATTTATTTTCTCCTACCATGAGAGGTCTCTTGGGTGTGCGAGAGATTTTGTCTTCAAGAGAAACAAACTCGAGACCCAACTCTTTGTACTCCGACCTCGTTGGGAACATGCATTAAGACGACAAGGAGCAGACTGCTCTGATACCACTGATCCGGATTTTATGAGAAAAATGAAATGACTACATATTATTAACAAGTGCTTAACACAAAATAATAGAGATACAATAAAACCAGTTTTCTATTAAATAAGGAAATAAGTTGAAACTGTAAAATGCAACGGAAACAAGCTTGCTGAAATGGTGGTGACTTATCTTTGAGAAGAGATGTGACGATTGTGCTCAGTTGCAATAAGGTGATTACAATGAGTCTCTGAAGGTATTTTTACAATAAATAGGAATGAAAAAAACCATAGACATACAAAAACCTAACCCTAGGAGATGAAGCACCAAAATTCATGTGGGCCCCGTTTGGGTAAGTTAGTACATCAACTTCCCGGGGTCATAACTTTTGCATACGATCTCCATTTTAGGAGTATGATAGCCCGTTGGAAAGGTATCATCAAGGAGATTCATTGTAGGGGATGATTCATTCCTTCGTATAACATTGAGAATATTGATCCTGAAAAACCTTCATTTAGGCCGTCAAAATGGCCCCGAAAGTTAAAACTGCTAAAAATAGTAAATTGCCAAAATTGTCAGAAATATGTTTTGAGCCAGTTGGAAGAGGTGGGTGTCCACTGATATCCACCTAGATTAGAATGAATATCGGTATGACCCACTCTTCTTCTTCTACCACAAAAATGAGACCTGTTAGATGACCTTCCGTATAACATCCAAGGCACCAAATCTGTGGTTGTCCTGGTCTGGGTATCATCATCTCCTAAATATTTTCTATAAGTGCCAATATTTTCCCTTATAGTTGTGCTAGATTTGCATCTACTTGGGTTCAGGTTAATCTTAGGCTCCCAAGGTATCCTACCATGGCTTCAATCTTCATTGATTGTTCCAAGGTGTTTGTTAACGTGGCTATCCATTGTTGCGTTAGCGGGATCTGAGTGGGAAACATCCCCTGAATGTACCACTCCCTTTGATGTTCTTCATGGATTGGATGTGCCAACTTCCCTATGGAATATTTAAACTTCTGTCTGTACTCCTAGGCTGATTCTCCTTCTCTCTGTTGGATCTCACACAACTCAGACAAAGCTTGTTGTTCTGACTGAGGTGGTTTGAACTCTACTGTGAACCTTGTTCATACCTGGCTAAGTGTGAATGCTTGACCTTGGGTCCCTGGTACTCCTAGTTCAATAATATTCATGTACCACATGAGAGAGAAACCTCTCAAGGTAGTCTTGAACTCGACCAACTTATTCGCATCTGAAGTCCCTCTAGATCTCCAGATTGCTTCGCACAGGAACCAGTGTTGTTCAACGTCTTCATCTCCCTTACCCCAAAATTATGGGTATCGGGCAATCGAACCTCCCGCATGGCTCACCATTTCTGATCTTGTTGTTCATATCAACATGAACCCTAACGGTCCTTCTTGTGATCTACTGAGGGATCCCAATAACCACCCTGTAACTGCACTTCCTGGTTGTGACTGACTAACTAATTGTATTGGAACAGAACTATCATGAGAAGGTAGTATCGAACTTACTTCTTGTATAGAAGGCACTTGGGATATGGGTGATTTGGGGTTGGCGCCACTGGATTTAGGGAGGTTTTCTTTGACATGGTGGGACTCATTAGCTTCCACTAGGATGATCTCTTCGATCTGATTCTCGATCTCTCCTATTATCGGGGCTAAATCTTCTCTTTCTCCTCCAAGATTCATGTTGACTTCCTCCTCCCTTACATCTGTACTCTATCCTTCTCTTCCCACTTCCTGGCGATCTCTTTCTCTCCTCGCTTCTCTCTTATTTAATATTTGACTGGCTAGTCGTTCCTATCTTCTCATCTTCTACAGTTCTTCCATCTATCTTTCCTGTACTTCTCTTGGTCCTCCTTCTTTCCTCAACTTTTCAGACTATCTTTCTTCTTTATTGATCTTGTCATGCCACCACTTCTCAACTATAGTGTCTCTCTTCAAGGCTCCCTCATCCCTTGAGTCCATTTCTTGTTGTCTCCCCCCCATTTATCAAAGAAACCTTCCCCTCTCTCATGCCATGACTCTCACCCCGTCTCGCCCTACCCCAAGCGAGGGTGTTTATGCTACCATCTCAGTCGGGGACATAATCAACATCCCTTCCTCTATCAAGAAAACCTTAATCCACAGGGGGATTTCTCTCAACAGTCTTCCCCTTGCACCTTTCTTGAAAATTTCCTCTGCCCATGAAAAAGACTGGTGGTTCTCAGCTATAAATTCGATTATGTATCCTTCTAGCACGATGCGAACCCAAAAATCCACAGCTCATGTAACTGGGAAATCTAGCCTATGGAGTGTTGCTAACTTTTCGATATCCCATGCACATATCTTCTTGGTTCATCCCTAGAACTCTGGAGCTTCTTGGAGCCTCTTTATCCAGTGAAAAAATTATTTTGGGAATTTAACCCAGAAAATCTCATATTGGTCACTCAATATTTCTAAGTAAAACATTTCTTCGCGATTGTTTTCCACTGATTTTCTACTTAGTTCAGCTTCTTTCTATATGAAGGCATCACAATTCCTTTCCCACCATTGATCAATGCCAGATCTATGGATCAACGACAGCATTCTCCCTACAGGTTCCCTTTTAACACAGGTCCCAACATTGGAACCATTTTGTTGGCACAAATTTGATCAGACCAGGGTCCTTCTCAAGTTACCAACAAAAGGTACCATGTAGTCTAGAGAGCTGACATTTTCATCTCCTTTGAAGAGAAGAAGTCTCACCCGAAGCACTACTGAGACAGATAGATAGCAAAGGGTAGGGAAAAGACTAAAGAGGATCCATAGAGCATTCAAAACTCATTCATGTTCTGGAACAAGAGACGTTAACAGATCTGAAACATATAAATGCAAGAATCAAACCTACCTACGTTACAAGAAAGCACTCAAACATTTGTTATCACTCCAAGAAACTCTTTGTGGTTGTAAGATAAATATGCTTGGTAACTTAAAGTAAAAAAAAAATTGTGTTTTTTGTATGTGTGGATCAATGGGATAACTCAACTACAGTGTGGCATTCAGACAGTCAAAATGGATAATCAAATGAACTAGTGCTCTCAAGGATCAATAATGAGATAGTAGCTTTAAAGTGGGTGAAGAAATCAATGCTTATAAACCAGATACACGATGTAGTGTTTAATAAACAATGTAAGTAACTATTAATCAAGTTATGAACTGACTAATGAGAGGACAGTCATATTGCAGTTAAAACAACTTGAATAAGAGTACAGAAGGAAAGGTGAAATCTGACATCAATAGAGAGAGAAAACTGTGATTTGTATTATCATATGAAAAGGTTTTTTACAATATAGTGTAGTCCATGTATCCAAAATCGAACCCTAGTATCTCCAAATGATAGGCATTTATAGCCTTTGCAATTACACTCATAATTGTGTTAATAGTTGCAATTCCTTCACTTCCTGACCTCAATGCCACTCTCGTTGGTTCAACAATATCTGTGACATTTGGAGTCATCTTTTCCCAAACTGGGACTGTTGCTTTTTCATTTACCCAACCACAAACCTCCTCCAATAATGCACAGTCTTTACCAACTGCAGCACCCATCTTGTGCTCAGGAATCCCGTGAGGACAAGAGAAGTTAATCTCAAGTGCATCAACTCTAGTTTCTTCTACTCATTCTATAAGTTCCTGCCAAGCATCTCTATCATACTCTTTCATAACTAAAGAAATGAGAATCCTATCAAGATATTCTTTCTTCAACTATTTGAATTCTTTCAACATAGTCTCATGCACCTGACTTGTTGACTTGACCTGTGGCTAGGTTATATCAATAAATGATTTGGCATATGAACTATGTTGAGCATTGATGCTCTGCGAGCTAATACTTCCCAATCCATGCTTTCATAGGACAACTATGGTCACTGTAACAATTGCAGAATCTTCCTTTTGATATTCACAATAGTAATATATGTTATGGCCTTTTCTCATGGCTCTTCTTGCATGCGACTTGGTGCCTGTGTAATGACTTGTGGATTAAGCCTAAGGCTTGAATCAATTATGCATGGCTAGCATGTAGGATGGTTTTAGTGATTTGGCATATAGACTTTGTATAGGCATCTAAATTTATTAAGTCAATGAACGTGATTTATGGATTTGAAATTGCATCTTGAGCCTGAAGCTTTACTATATAGAATCGATCAGATATGAAGGATATGGATGTGGCTTCGTGTTTAGCAAAGAATTTGGTATATGGTTTTGGCATGATATGACTTAGGCTTAGGATAGTTTAGGAATAAAACACTTAAGTGCACACATCACTTTTTTCTTAGGAATTTAGAAATAAAATATACATTTCATTTCAGAGTATAAAGAAGCCACAAAAATAGGGTTTAGGAGGCACTGATGATGCTTTGAAATGTAGGTGAAAATTATCACATAGGGATTTGATGAAGATATGGAAGTTAAAATACTAGCTAGAAAACTTTAGAAATGAGCGTATTGAATAAAAGTTGAGAAGACACTCAAAAATACCAGTGGATTTTTTATCGCTAACATCTGGCTCCAACTGGGATGGAGACCTCCCTATGAGGTTTCCAAGAACCTAGTAGTTCCATTTTCCTTTAGAATTGGGCATGGAGTCATCTGTCTTTTATAACTGATCCTCTGCAAATCTATAATCTGCCTATAGCCTGCTCTTGTTATTCAACAACCAAATTTGAAAGAGTCTACTTGCTCAGATGAAGAACTTATTCTCCTATCTATTCCTACTCCTAAACAAAAAAATTATCTCTTATCAAGTGAAATCATGCTTCCAATGAAGCCACGTAAGAAATTGATTTACTGACATCATGCTTGATCTTGACCCTAAAAATATAAGAAACCATAACAAGCAGAAATGCAATTGGAAAAGATGACAAAACTGCCCTTCTCTTGACAAAAATATTTTGGTATTTAAGATGCTCATAATCTCCAAATAATATGCAATAGGGTCAACAAATCCACAAAGAAACACCTCTACTTGTTGTTGATCCAATTGAGAACTGAAATGTTGTTGTTGCTACTGGTACTACTGGTTGCTTTCACTAGTCTCAAAGTTAAATGTAGATAGCTCAACCTTTGTTGCAGATCCAACACTGTCACACACTGAAAAATTCTCCTCATCATCTTTTTCCCCATATCTGCTATGATTTCCCTTTGTCTACCAATCTAAATGCTGAAGGCTATCCTTAGTATTTGCTATAGATTTGAAACTATCATCTGTTGATATGTCAATCCATTGATTATCTTTTGAATTTTTGAAATGAATAATTTGATCTTCAGGACAACCAAAGACAGTAAATGCAGTTGGTATAATGTCAAAGGTATATACACTAAGCTTGTCATTCTGTAGGTCACCAATTTATTGGTCATAGAAAGAGGTATATTCTACTGCAGCAAACGCTTCGTAAATGTTTAATTCCTGACAACATTCAGGATATACAAGGTCAGTTGCAAACTTTCCTTCCATCTTCCAATCTAAAAACTAAAGATTGTCTTAATTGATTTCTATTGGCTTTTGACCAAAAGACAACTGCTCATCTTCACAAATTTTTAAATCTTCTTCTTTAGAATAATGATCACAAGAGGATAACATAATAGGTTTTACATGATATGGATTAGGATCAGCTAAAAAAATATAATTTCCTATGTAATTATTGGTTATCATAGGCTCAATTTGGATTTTAAACTGATCATAAACTTCATATTCATACCTGTCTCTAGAGCACTCTGCCAATATTAAAGAATCCAGATCTGACTCTAAAATAAACTCACATGTTTGTTGTTGTTCCAATTCTATGTCACACTCATAACCTTCCTACTCAAAATCTAATCCACACTGACATTCTGTTAGCTCAGGTAGATGTAGATTTTCAAAGTCAGCCCGCTCTCGGGTCCTCCTGGAAGCCCAAATTTTCTCCTCCACCTCTTGATAATCTTCAAACAAACTCATTAACGATGAAGATATCCTTTCCAGCAGGATAAGCACAAGCTCTGAATGTTGATCCATAACATAGTATACCATGGCAGCAATCTCCGTGGTTCGGACATCCAAAGGTATGTCATAATATATCGTGTAGAACCTTCTGTTGAAGAGAGGAAAAGCTTCGTCTTTCTCTCTCTTCAAAGCATAAAAGTCATCGAGGTATGAATCCGATGATTTGTTCTTACCCCAATGCTTTGAAAAAGCATTAGATAATTCGATCCAAGAGCCAATGGAGTAAGCTCTTAGACCCTTAAACCATATTGCAGCATATTTGATCAACAACTTAGAGAAAAATGTTATGATCACGTCTTCATGAATAATCTCAAACCGATCAATAAAATCCTCAAAGGATTCCAAGTGCCTCTCAGCTGAAATTGGGTTCTCTCTAGAAAATTGGGGAAGATATTCAAAACAATCAAGGGGGTAAGGATGAAGGAAATAGGGCAGCCTCAAAGGATTGAACATCTTCATCCTGATTTTAATTTGAAAGGCAGTGGGATGATCATGAAATTTAATAAGTTGATAAGAAATTTTATCAGTAATGTGAAAAGGTGCCAGAATCTGAGAGGGTTTGGAATCAATTTCAACGTCCACAAAGTCAGAAGGGTTATTGGATTCAAGAGGGAATGGAATTCATAATTCATCTTTGTGAACGTGTTGAGGTAAAGCTACTGAACTTACTTCTATAGTACAAGCAGACTGCAAGCTTTCTTTTTTTAAGGTTGGGTATATACAAGAAGAATGATGATTTTCTAAATATACAAAACAGAAAATGATTCTCTTTACATGTGAAGGGAAAAGTATGAAAGAGGTGATAAAGAAATACAACAGTTCATGAAGCAAACTAATGAACTGATACTTGGAATTGAAATTTAACCTCTTCATCTTCTGTCAATCGGATCCTCCCCAGTGGAATCTTTAATCGTGGAGTCGCCAACAAATTTATGAACAACGGAGTCACCACTGAATCCATCCTTCATGGAGTCTCCAGATAGATGATTACAACCAATATAATGTCCAGGCTTTGTCTATCATCAAATATTTATCTATTTTGTCTCCCAAGGAAGCTGAGCTTCAATCTCCTCTCCCTGGAAATGACGTCAATTTGTTATCACTCCAAGAAACTCTTTATGGTTGTAAGACAAAAAGTTTGGTAACTTAAAATAAACTTGTTTTTGTGTTTTTTGTATGTGTGGATCAATGGGATAACTCAACTACAGTGTGGCATTCATACATTCAAAATGGATAATCAAATGAACCAGTGCTCTCAAGGATCAATAATCAGATAGTATCTTTAAAGTGGGTGAAGAAATCAGTGCTTATAAACCAGATACACAATGTAGGGTTTAATAAACAATGTAAGAAACTATTAATCAAGTTATAAACTGACTAATGAGACGACAGTCATATTGTAGTTAAAACAACTTGAATAAGAGTACAGAAGGAAAGGTGAAATCTGACATCAATAGAGAGAGAAAACTATGATTTGTATTATCATATGAAAATGTTTTTTACAATATAGTGTAGTCCATGTATCCAAAATCGAACCCTAGTCTCTCCAAATGATAGGCATTTATAGCCTTTACAATAAGTCTTAGATCCTAGAAAACTGGATCTGGATTTCTAAATATAGAAAACAAAGTACAAAACTAATACAATAAGCTAACTAAATCTAGTTCTTTTAGATCGAACTGTCTTCAAAAATTGTCTCTGACATGTGGTTCTCCTTCATTTGTTGTTCCTCTGATGTGTCGATGATGGGAAAGACACATGTCTTCAGTGGCTGAAAGATTTCACCAGTTGTGAACAAAATCTTAGTGGACCATGTGAGAATCTACCTCATATATCTCCACAAAATCTTGAAACCAAATACTTCATAATTTGGTGATTAATTCTTTGATGTCACCTTATACTTCCAATCACCCAAAAATCATTTTGTTTGAGATCTAAATCCTCAAAATTTCTTCTCTACAGTTTCATTGGCTATTACATCTTGAAATTTGCTAGTTAGTCGTTGAAAGCTCTACTTTTCAACGTCTAACTGATTATAAATACGTTTCCTGTACCGGTGAAAGATCTTTCCTTCATTCTCTTCAATGTCAATCTCCTCTTTGTCTTAATAAAAACATTCGTTATGTATGTCAATTGATATATTCAAACATATTCTAGTGACAACCCTGTCACAATCTTCTCTCTAATATCCTTTGTGATGGAGAATCTGATATAAATGTCCTTCTTTCTTCTTATATATATTTAAGATAAAAATAGAGATTAGTATCTGAGTAGTATCTAGAGAAATGCAAACCAACAAAAATTCTTGATTTGGTCATCATTTAGAAGCTATGGTTTTTGTCTCTTTGACAAATCCATCACCATTCCATTCCTTATCAGATGCTAAATATTTTTGAATAACTTTCCTCTGCTGAATAGCTTCTTGCTGAAGGCAAACCAAATATATATGGGTCGTGAAATATTATAGAGATATCCCACGGAAATCTTCAATGGATTAAAAATTATGCTTCACCATAAAGTCCTTGAGCTCAGAGAAAAGTTTCTTAACATGTCCATAACCATGCATCATGACCCCTGTGCAAACCCAAATAGTGTTTTCTCCAAGTAGTATAAACTCAGCAGCGTGACCTCCATTTACAACTCCTTCTATGCCAAAAAGTGATAAATCTGGATCAGGAAACTCAGACTTTATCATCTGTGCAATAGACATTACTTTTGCAAGAGAAATCGGATGCACAGCCTTTGAAGAATCCACCAAGGCTTGAATAACCCTCCACACAAGGTTCAGGTCGTAATGTGTCAAGATTAATCCCCATTACACTCATAATTTTGTTAATATATGAAATAACTTCACTTTCTAACCTCAATGCCACTCTCGCTGGCTCAGCAATATCTGTGACGTTTGGAGTCATCTTTGCCCAAACTGGGACTGTTGTTTTTTCATTTACCCAACCACAAACCTCCCCCAATAATGCACAGTCTTTACCAAATGCAGCACCCATCTTGCACTTAGGCATCCAGTTAGGATAATAGAATTTAATCTCAAGTGCATCAACTCCATTTTCTTCTACTCGTTCTATAAGTTCCTTCCAAGGAGCTCTATCATACTCTTTCATAACTAAAGCAATGAGAATCCTATCAGGATATTCTTTCTTCAATTGTTTGAATTCTTTCAACATAGTCTCATGCACCTGACTTGTTGACTTGACCTGTGGCTAGGTTATATAAATAAATGATTTGGCATATGAACTATGTTGAGCATTGATGCTCTGCGAGCTAATACTTCCCGAGCCATGCACGCATATGACAACTATGGTCACTGTAACAATTGCAGAATCTTCCTTTTGATATCCACAATAGTAATATCTGATATGGCCTTTCCTCACGGCTCTTCTTGCATGCGACTTGGTGCCTGTGTAATGGCTCGTGGCTTAAGCCTGAGGCTTGACTCAATTATGCATGGCTAGCATGTAGGATGTTTTTAGTGATTTGGCATATAGACTTTGTATAGGCATCTAAATTTATTAAGTCAATGAACTTGGTTTATGGCTTTGAAATTGTAGCTTGAGCCTGAAGCTTTATTATATAGAATCGAGCATATATGAAGGAGATGGGTGTGGCTTGGTGTTTAGCAAATAATTTGGTATATGGTTTTGGCATGATATGACTTAGTCTTAGGATAGTTTAGGAATAAAACACTTAAGCTCACACATCACGCTTTTATTAGGAATTTAGAAATAAAATATACATTTCATTTCAGAGTATAAAGAATCCACAAAACTAGGGTTTAGGAGGCACTAACAATGCTTTGAAATGCAGGTGATAACGATCACATAGGGATTTGGTGAAGATATGGAAGTTAAAATAATGGCTAGAAAACTTTAGAAATGAGCGTATTGAATAAAAGTTGAAAAGACACTCAAAAATACCAGTGGAGTTTTTATCGCTAACAACGTTGAACCATAAATTAGAACTCATAATCCATAAGGAGACACTGTAATGCATAAGTAAACATACAAAGACACAACATATTTTCAAATTTGGTCCTGCTTCATATTATCTTTAGGATCTTTCTCTGATTACAGACTCAAAATTACATAGTAGGGCTTAGTACAGACTCTTGACTCTGGACTCATGTCACAGAGCTCTAATTCTCTAATTGGTGGCTCCAATTCATTACAGACTCAAACTTGTCTTTTCTCCACTTACAACAATTATCAACAACTAATCCCAAACCCTGGGCGACTCTGACCAAACTGACTCAACTCTACCCAACCAACCAACCCATGAACTGACGAACCAACCCTTTTTCAATTATGTTCAGCCCTATATATAGATGGGTTGTGTATTCCTTCTTGGCTTGCGCACTTTCTTGTTCTGTTGCAATAGTTTTTTGCTTCGCTGGCATTGCACTGACTTCTGCAACTGATTTCTGTTGCTCTTTCTCCTGGCCTCTGATGGAGTTTCGCAACTCGTGCTTAGTCAAAACTTGTGTGATTCCTTCTCAAAAATGAAGGGCCCAACAAATTTATCATCTCCCAAATGATTCCATTGCACCATGAACTATGTGATGGCTCAGTTCCAGAGAATCCTTTCTTTCCTATCTAGGATGCATTTGGTTTTTGTCTGGAATTACCCTTCCAGTTCCACCTATATTACAATCCAATCAATATTGTCATTAGAATAATGCACATATTTATTTAAAAATAACACATGGAATACATTATGTACTCTAATAGTAGGTGGTAAAGAAATTATGTATGCTATTGTCCCTATTCTTTCTAGGATTTGAAATGGTCTGCAGTATCAGGGAGCCAACTTAGAAAAAAACCCATTTTCAAGGAACTTCTCTTTGGTTTCACTCAGATATACACATGGTATCCTATCTTAACTCTCTAGGGGTTCTCTTGCTATTAGCATAGCTCTTCTTTCTATCTTGGGTGATTTTCAGATTCCTCCTTATCTGAACCATTGCTTGCTCCATTTCTTTCAGTAATTTATATCCAAGTGTAACATTTTCCATTGGACTATCCAAACTAATTGTAACTTTGCACTTCCTTCCATACAAATATTTAAATAGTCTCATCTTCAATTATTCTTGATAACCACTATTGTAAGAAAATTCTACCAAAGGTAGATATTCTTCCCACTTCTTGGGTTTATGCATAACATGCATTCGTAGCATATCATATGGCACTTTGTTCCCCTTTCAGTATGACCATCGGTTTGATGATGGTAGGTCATAATAAATGCTAACTATGTCTCTAAACCTAAAAACAAGATTCTCCAGAAATTTGATGTGAATTTGGTATCTCTGTCTGAAATTATGGGTTTGGGAAAACCATGCAACTTGAATACTTCTTTCATGAAAACATTGGCAACATTTATGGATTTAAAGGTAGGCTTTATGGGAATAAAATAAGATGCCTTTCTCAACTTATCCACCAAAACCATGATTTCATCATGATGTTTGACCATCTTTGGAAAACCCGTGATGAAATCCATGGAAATCACTTCCCATTTCCACTCTGGTATCTGTATGGGTTGCAATAGTCCAACAGTGTGTCGATGCTCAAACTTCACCTATTGGAACTCTAGACACTTTAGTATATATAGAGAAATGCCTTACTTCATCTCAGGCCAATAATATAGTTTCCTAATTGATTTCACCATTTTTTGATAAACATGATGAAAAATGTAAGGCCTCCTATAGAATTCATCCATAATGAATTGTCGCAGGTATATTGAATCATGAACGTATATCCTCTTGTTGTATTTCAATGGGTTATCATCCCTTAACTGATATCCTTCATACCTATTTTCCTTAGGTTCTCATTGCAACATTTTCCTCACTAGGTTGAAGAACTCATATTCCTCTAAGAAGGTCTTAATTCTCTATTGAATGTTGGACTCACCTCCACTTGCTACTGCTAGGTGTATTTATTGAATGCTTTGGTTGAGCATTTCAACTACTGTGTTCTTTTTTACTTTTATGTTCTTTATTTCTAAGTCAAACTCACTGATTAATTCCATCCACCTAGTTCGTCTAGCATTCAAATTTGGATGGTCGAACAAATACTTTATACCACAATGGTCAGTCATGAGGAAAAATATCCTCTCGAGTAGGTAATGTCTCCACATATTCAACGCATGTACAATTGAAAGAAGATATAATTCATGGGTAGCATACCTCTACTCATGTCCATTCATATTTTGTGAATCATCACAAACCATTTGTCCTTATTACATGAGGATTTCGTCAATTCCCTCCTTGCAAGAATCTGTGCAAACAAAGAAGTCTTTTTCTGGGTCCATGATCCTTAAAACAAGGGTGTTGGTCAACCACTACTTTAATTTCTGAAAACTATCTTCACATTCTGGTGACCACATGAATCTCTTTCCCTTCCTTTGTAGTGACCTAAGAGGATTTGTGATCTTGGTTAATCCCTATATAAACATTCTATAATATCCAACCAATCCCGTGGAGGATCTCACCTGCATCACATTTATATGAGTTGGCCAATCCATGATTACTTTGATCTTTGGAGGGTCTAATGTGACTCCTTCAGATGAGATTACATGGCCTAGATACTAGATTTCCCTTTTAAAGAAATCACACTAGTTGAATTTGGCATATAATTGGTTCTCTCTTAACACCTGTAACACCATTATGAGATGTTCTCCATGTTCCTCTTGATCCTTGAAATAAACCAAAATTTCATCCACAAACACCAAGAAGAACTTATCTAATTACTCATTGAGCACACTATTCATTAAACACATGAACGTAGTTGGTGCATTTGTAAGTCCAAATGGCACCACAACAAACTCGTAGTGTCCATACCTTGTCCTAAAGTTTGTCTTGTGTATGTCTTTGTCCTTAAACTTAACTTGATGATATCCTGATATCGAATCTATTTTTGAGAAAACTATATCCCCTCTGAGCTGATGAAATATATCATCTATTATGGGAAAAGGGTTCTTATTCTTAATGGTCATCTTATTTAGCTGTCAATAATCGATAAGTAACCTTAAGGTTCCATCCTTTTGTTGGATTACTGAGAGGGGGGGATGAATCAATAATAGAGCAATTTAATCCTTTTTAACCATAAAATGCAAGTGTTATATCAATGTAACATTATCATCTAGTAGTTGCAGAGTAAATAAACAATGAACAAATGAGAAATCATACACATACACAGTACACCAATGCTTTTATGTGGAAAACCAAAGCGGGAGAAAACCACATAATGTGTTTTCTTATATGTCTTTAAGAATTACATTCATTGGAATCACCAACTTCCTTTGTTTTCCAACTGCAACTGCAAGGAGGCCCCAACTCCCCAATTCTCTAGCTACAACTAGAAGGAGGCTAAAACCCCCTATGTTCTCTAGCTACAACCGGAAGGTCGCTACAACCACCTATCCTTGCCTCGTCCAACCACCCTGACGCAGAAATAGAATGATGGAACCACTGTCACACTATGAATTTGAGATATACTACTGTAAACCTATACCAATCAACCTGTAATCAACCTGTAACAACCTCTACTAATAACCTGTGCCAATATGTACCATACATCAACCTATACCTCAACCTGTACCATAAACAAATGCATCAACCATGAACCAACCTGTACAAATAACCTGTCACAATAAAATTTCCAAACAACCTATCACAACAACCTATCTCATCAATCTTATCAGCCAAATCATAACTACTCACCAAGAGCAATCACCAAGACAACTCTCAACCATATGCACAATATCACCAATATGTCCATCAACCAAGCATAGCACAACAACTCCTAATCATCACCAAGATCAATATGTTATTCTAATAATATACCAAGACAAGTATACTACATCATCCATAAACCATGTGTCAACAATACTACTAACAAGTGCCTCCAACCATGTACCAATTATGTACCAATCATGCATCAACTACTCGTCAACTATGACTCATCAAAATGTACCAACTTTATCAACTATACACCTCGTATATGTGTCAAATCATCAACTACTTGTCTCAACCATGTACCCAATGTTATCACTGAAA
>ML799785.1:4380-17228 GCA_009831015.1 Picea engelmannii
GGAACAAGCATAAGTTTGAAAGAAACAGGCCAAGCATTGATTATATTAATGAGAACAAGTAAAAGTACTTACAATCCTTTGAATGAAGGTGCAACAGCTTCTTCCAGTTCTCCTTGTCCAACCCCTTTGCTTAAATGATCTCCACTGATTTCTTTGATGACATCTCCCTCACGAGATCATAAATTTGATGTAATTCCCAATCTCCATTGTACTTTTCACCATGAGAAGGTCTCCTTATATAACCTTGGAGAGGTCCAACCATTTGAGAGATCTTTGGGATGAGTTCAGGATTCTTCTCCTTCAGTTGAGGATCTCCCCCAAGATCATGCCTTGACCGTCTATTCGAATCCAACTACCTTCAGGAATTGAGGGATTCTTCCCTTATTTGCCTCAACAAACCCATAATTTGTTAAAAAAAGGGTAGCGCTACCCCAAAAGGGTGCACAGGGCACTCAAGCACTCCCCTAAAGAGGCTCAGGGAGCGCCAGCACTCCCTGACAGTGGGTAGGGGAGCGCTCCTCTCCAAAATTTAGTTTTCGAGTGTTTTTTCCATGGCAAAAGGTTTGTACTCCCTATCAAGTGACTTCTCTTTTTCAAAACTAGTCTTTGGGGTGTCTTAAGTGTCTTTGTGATGTCGTTAGAGGCACGACATAGGCAAGATGGTAGTATACTATTTTTTATACTTGCAACACTTGTAGTTAAGATGCGACACTTGCAGACAAGATGTGACACTTACAACACTTGTAATGACGACACTTGCGACACTATCGAAGTTGTTGGATCATGTTGTCATTGTTGCCAATGGTTTGATTGATTGATGTCATTGATTGATGTCAGTTGATTGATTGATGTCAAAGGATTGATTTATTGATGATTGATGTAATATAATATGTATTTTCCTTGATGAGAATGCATAGATGAAGATGGGTGAATGAGTTGTCATTGCTATGATGAATATGGATCAATGAGTTGTCATCGATACATGATGAATATGGATCGTTGTGGTTTCATTGGTATATGATTCATTGTTGGAAAACTGTATAGATGACTCATTATTGTCTTATCATGATTGATAAGGTGCACAAATGGATGAACTCCAAAGTGGTCCCCTTATGGTGAAAGCCCTCACGAGAAGACACTTTGTGGATTGAGTTATCCTAGAATAATGGTTGCAGGACCCTTGGTATCATCATTTTCTTCTCATGATTGATAAGGTGCACAAATGGATGAACTCCAAAGTGGTCCCCTTATCATGAAATCCCTCACAGGAAGATGCTTTATGGATTGAGTTATCCTAGAAGAATGGTTGGAGGACCCATGCTTGTATAATGAGATGAAAATCAATGAAATTATTGGTGAAACTATCCTAGATGGATAGTGTTTATCATGCCATTTCCGGTGGTATGTGGAATGCCACATAACTCCTCATGGTTTGAGAGTTATGGCCTTATGAAGATGAAGGACCCCCACATGAAGGCTTGAAGCCCCCGAGGTCAAAGAAGTCAAGTGACCTAAAAGAAGAAATCATTATTTAAATGATAAAGTAAGGTGACAAAGTCAATGTGTATTATTTAAATAATAAAGAGAAGTGAAAAAATCAAGAAATGATAAATTAAGATGAGAAAATCAAGAAGGAATATTTAAATGATAAAATATTGGAGAAATTATATTTATGGAAATTGGTTAACCCTAAAATAAGGAAAATAGATTAAGTGACCTAAAAATGGATTAAGTGACCTAGAGGATGAAAGTATAAATAATATAGAAATGGTCTCTTGTAGATCATCCTGTTTGTGGATCAATGGAGAGCTTCTTCTGAGAATATCTTTTGGAGTATTGATGGAGAGATTCTTGTGAGAGCTTCTTGAGCATTTTTGGTGTGGAACACTTGAGAATATTGAATATCTACATGTGACTAAGGTAACTAAGGAGTTTTTGTGTAAGAGGGAAGTTTTGGGAAAAAGATCCCCACACTCATTCAGCCCCCCTCTAAGTGTGGTAGGTGTGTCCAACAAAAGCGAGTAATTTTGAGATGTAACAGATTTCCCCCCAAAGTACAAAGTTAGAAGACGATGATGACTGAAGTACTTTTTAGACTTTTTCAAGCAAGGGTATGGACACAGAGAAACCGGAAAAATATGCACACAACCATCAAACAAATATTATGACATGTTTCAAAACCCAAGGCAATCATACCTATGCTTGAGTGATAAATATTTTTTAGGTATGGCCGCCATAAAATACACTATAGATCCATAATTATATGGAAAAAATGGTATAACCACTGCATATACAATGTGGATCTATACTTCTATGACCTAAATTGATCGTACCCACAAAGAATACACACTGGATCTACGAGATGACAAGACATAGCCACAACCAATACAAAGTGGATCTATGTAACATTATATGTGCCATAGTCCAAAAGAACTCCTTCACAACCTGGGAAAAGTATACATAAGAGTGAAAACTCAACCCGGAGCTTGATTACCGGTCAATGACGTAAACTGTTAACAAGCGCAAGGGAGATCACCATTGATGTCAATGATTCCCAAGGTACTCTAGTATATCCCGACGAATATGAATAAATGAGATGAAGTCGAACATCCGTGGAATAATTCAATCAGAGGTCAATGATATAAACCCATTGTCGGACATGGGGAGGCCTGCCATTGAGGCATGCAAGTCCCAAGGTACTAACTAGTTTCTAAGTCTAGCTCCTGGATAATGTGTTGAAGTCAATAGGAATAGACTTGTCGAAGGAGGGCCTTGATGTATCCCCCATCAACGACACAAAACTGAAATAGAGATGTAATTGGTAGATCAAATGAACATGGACTGACACAGGTATTGAAACAAGATATTTGTGATGACTAACTCCTGAGGCATATACTTCCCTTGAACATTGAGGCACAACAACAAAAACTTGACATGGACCAAAACTTGATGATGCAGTGGATGTTGTGACTTTCGTCAGGTGACCCAAAGGAGTAATAGAAACTCAGAGGATTGGCTTAGTGCAGAGGTTCAACGGATTAAAATGCATGCAAAGACAAGTGCCATGTTCAAGGGAGACCATAAGAGCTACTGGTAGTGTTCTCAAAAAACTGCTCGGCTTGCTTCTTTCTATTTTTCCCCCATTCAGATAGACGGGTGCCTCTTTTTAATTTAACGATCTCGAGGAGGGTAACACATGCTCGATATGGCTCACCTTCGGTAAGTCCCTCTTCCTTTGTTTAACGAACTAGAAGAAGTAAGGGTTCGGTCCCGTATGGGCCCTTCAATGTATGATTGTTTAATGAGTCTAGAGAAGGTAAACTCTGTGGTTTTTCATATTTAGAGAGTCTGAAAACAACTTAAAGATGAATCCAATGTTGTCCTTTTTCATAATGTTAGTCTCGCGAGGCCAAAAAAGAAATAAATTATCACTTGAAAGATGCCCTTTCAAACCTTTTAATGAGTGGGAAAGGAAGCAAGATCACTCGACACTGTTTTCATGTTTAGAGAGTTTGAAAAGAGATCAAAGATGACTCCAAGGGGTTCCTTTTTTGTATATCCATGCAAGTCTGAAAAACAGATAAAATTTTACCCGAATGCATTCTCATGTATTTATGAGCACGAGAAAGAACAAAGACTAAGCTCGGTATGCCCCCATCTTGAAAGCTAGTGGCTTAACTCCAGAATGATCATCAAAGGTTGGAGACATGCCCTCCAAGCTTCAATTCATTCACCAACGTTGAGTTTGTCACCAATTTCTCTACTAAATGGAGAAAAAGGATAAGGGTGGATGAAATGAAGGTTCAAGAGAGGTGTCTATTTCATTTTTTAAACGAGCTTGACATAGGAAAAATAACTATGCTCACGATTCCAGGTTCAATCCCCAGATTGTTGTTTCATTTTTTAACGAGCTTGCTATAGAGAGGAAAACTATGCTCGTGACCTCTATTTCATTTTTTAACGAGCTTTCCACAGAGAAAAGAAACTATGCTCGTGGACTCTCCTTGATCATGGCTTCCAAGAGAATAATGCTCTGGAAGGACACCATGTCAAGGGACAAAACTCGGTCATGGCTTCCAAGAGATCTTCACTAGATGGAAGAAAATCACTTTGGAAGGAACACATGTCGAGGGTCGTGACAAGGGTAAGGAGATCAGGCTCTAATAGCCCTACCGAAGAGATCACCATGTCAACTACCAAATCCAAGTCATCTAAAGTTGAAGTCATGGGAGATAATGCCACATAATTGACATGTGGTGGGGGCGATACTTTCGTCATATAAGAACCATTCAGGGAGGTAATCTAGTCAAGACCGATGAAGGAAAGTTGATTAATAGTCACAATTCTTCCATCGTGAGGGAAAGATATCACATGAAAAAGAGTGGACACAACAACTTTCATGGAATAGACATAATCCCACCCGATGAGTAAAGCGAAGTCCAAGGGGTCTCGGACTACCATGACATTAATAAAGACATTTTTTCCTCCCAAAGTTACCGGAAACTAAGGAAGGGTCCCTAAAGGTTGACTAGTTCTTCTATTAAAAGCTAACAAATCCTGTGTAACCGGCTCAAGCTGAGGACAACCCAAAGTGTGCCAAGCAATAGAGGACAAAATACTAACAGACTCACCTTCATCTATGAGCGTTTGAGGAATGTCCTGACCACAAACCTGTACTGTAATCTGGAAAGGAATGTGAGAGGGAATACGAGGTCTGGTTAGCGCACCCCAATCAAAAAGGATGGCCTCATTTCTTGGAGGGGTTTCACGGGAGAAGGTGGAATGCCCCCCAGCATGGTAGATTCTGTATTAACGAGAAAAACGTGGGCAGTATCGGGTTTACTCTCTAGAGTGAGAGTAGGATAGACCGATGATGGGATCGGATCGACCACACTGGCACTCTTCAGAGGAAGAGTGGGATTGACCGATGAAGTAGCTGGAGCAACCACTTTGGCACTCTTCAGATGAAGGGTGGGACTGACCAAGGAAGGGACTGGATCAGTCACTTTAGCACTCGTTGATGATAGAACCGGATCGACCACTTGGGTTTCATTCTCCAAGGGGAGGATGGGGTCGACGGGTGGAAACAGATCGACCGCTTTGGTGTCACTCTCTAACGGGATATTGGGGTCGACCAAGGATGAAAGCGGATCGACTACTTGGGTTATACTCTTTTGATGAAGAGTAGGGCTGATCGATGATGGAACTGGATCAACTACTTGGGTTTGTGGTTCAATCGAGGAGGAAACTAGATTGACCACCTGATCAACCAGACTGACCGGGGATGGAACCGGATTGACCAGTCCATCAACTAACGATGGATTGGGGGAAAGCTTACAATAGCCTCAACAAACCCAGAATTTAATAAAAAAAGGGTAGTGCTACCCCAAAAGGGTGCATAGGGCACTCAACCACTCCCCCAAAGAGGCTCAGGGAGTGTCGGCACTCCCTGATAGTGGGTAGGGGAGTGCTCCTCTCCAAAATTCATTTTTTGAGTGTTTTTTCCATGGAAAAAGGTTTGTACTCCATGTCAAGTGACTTCTCTTCTTCAAAACTAGTCTTTGGGGTTTCTTAAGTGTTTTTGTAATGTCATTAGAGGCACGACATAGGAAATATGGAAGTATATTGTTTGTGATACTTGCAACACTTGTAGTTAAGATGCGACACTTGCGGACAAGATGTGACACTTACAAAAATTGTAATGATGACACTTGCGACACTATCAAAGTGAGTAATTTTGAGATGTAATAGCCCAGTAACGCTGTGAAATCTAGGTTAGTTAGTCACAGGTGCATTTTGGAGAGTAGGTGCAACAAGCTTGAAGGGGAAAACTTCTAGGAGGTGTAACTTCTTCGTTTTTTGGCCAAACCAGGTGCCGAAAAATCCCATCTAGGGGTTTTTGGACGTTCAATATCCATTGAAGCCATCCATTTTGTATTCTGAGCATTGTAAAAGAAATTTTTAATAATAATAAAAATGATCCAAGTGAAGTTGGACTGAGAGATGTAGCCCAAGAGAGGGGTGAACTCCTTTATCATTTGTTGTGTTATGTGTTCATTGTTGATGGCTTTTATCAGTCTGATATGTTGTTCATGTTTAAGTAAAACTCACTAAATTTATGTGTTAGTAAATTGATCATATTACTCAAACACATTCCCTTTTACACTTGCAATTTAAAGAGATAAGTCTTCTTCATTTTTAAGATCTATTGGAAACATATTCATTCCATTTTCAGATCAGTTGGTATCAAATATTAGGTTTTTGAAGACTTGATTGTTTGCAATTTGTTTTTGTTCTTCTGATGCTTATAAGGTTGAAGCTCACAAGAGAGGAAGGTCAACTTGTAGATCCAAGTTCTCAACTATAAAGAAGGAGAACTATCAAATCACCTCAAGTTTCAAGGATATTTTCACCAAGTATGGCTCATGAGGAAAGCCATGGAACTCTTCCTTCAGAGGAGGAAAATTTCAAGAAAGCCTTCTTTGATATGTCTGAAATGGTGAAAGTTTTGTTTGAAAAAAGGAATGCAATATTGCAGGGTGAAAGCTCGAACCCTCCAAAGGGAAATGGAGACAGTGGTGATAAAACTCCAAAGGGAAATGGAGGGAGTGGTGATTCTCCACCTCCTTCACCTCCATATTCCACCTCTTCCACCATTTCACAACCATCTCCAAGTTCTCCAAAAGTACATGGTAAAACTCCTTAACAAACTCCTTTGCTAAATCTTGATATTAATTTTGAATTGCCAATGTACAATGGAGAGGTAAATGCTAAGAAATTAGATAACTAGATTCATCAGATTGAAGTGTATTGTAGGATGCAAAGAATCATAGATGATGAAAATAAGATTCAACTTGCTTCTATAAGATTCGACAGTGTAACCCTCATTTGGTGGGAAGCCAAAACTCAAGAGTACATGAAGAAACATGGTAAAGTTTTATCCTCTTGGAGATTTTATTGTTGCAATTAAAAGGAAATTTTATCCATTAGCATACATGTAGAAATCTATTATGGATTGGAAAAACTTTAGGCAAGCCAAAGGGCAAGATGTGCAAAGTTTCACTCAATAATTTAGGAGAAGAGACTTGGTTTTGGGTGTAGATTTGTCTTCACAAGATACTTTTCTCAAATACATTGGAGCTTTACATAGCTACTTGAGGCATACCATACTTATGTTTAGACCTTCAAATCTAGATGAAGTATGTGTGAAGGATACTCATTTAGAGGCAAGAGGAAGGAATGAACCTCAAGAGGGAAGCAATAAGTTTTTTAATGGAGACAAGGTAAAGAGGAAGTTTGAAGGAAATGGAAAGAAAAATGCTTCAGTAAAGAAAGAGAGAGAAACTCTCATGTAAAAAATGTTCAAAGGATGGCCATGATGAAGACCATTGTTGGAAACTTCATCCTGAAAAGAGACCCAAAAAGTTCAACAACAAAGAGAAGCCAAAAATTGTTGCAACTATACAACAAGATTTAGGATCTGATTCGGAAGATGAAACAAAGATCACAGCCATGGGTTTACAAGGTAAGAATTCTATTACAAGTACTAGTTCTTCAAATTCTACCATCAATGATACTCAACATGAAAAATAAAGGATAGATATTTTCCACATAAGGGTAATTTCAAAACATACCAAGATAGATACTCTTTTTGATATGGGATCACAAGCAAACCTTATTTCCAAAGACATTGCCAAGAAACTAGATTTGGAAACTACTCCTTATCCTAAACCATACCCTTTAGGTTGGATATGTGACAATGCCAAATTGCATGTGACAAGAAGGTGTAAACTCAAATTTTCCATCACTGCAAACTATATAGATGAGGTAGAGCTTGATGTTATTCCATTGGATATTTGTGGTATTATGTTTGGAAGCCCATACTTATATGATAGGAGAGCCATTTTCCATCGTCGTGAGAACACGTATCATTTGTTTAAAAATGGAATTGATTAAATTGTTAGAGCACACACAAAGAAGATGAATTTGTCACTTACCAATGCCAGACAAATGAAAAGACTAATCAATGCTAGTAAGAACCCTGTACTTTTAATGACTAAGCCCAAAGACAATGATGAAGAACAAGTTCTCAAAGGATGTGATACAAAGTTACAATTTGATTTGCATGAGGTTGTTAAAAAAAATTGAGATGTTTCAGAAACAAAAGGGATTGCCTCCTAAAAGGGGTGTCCAACAAGAGATTCTATTGCAACAAGGAGGTCCTCTTCCAAACATTGACATGTGCAGGATTTCAGTCAGGGAGAATGTTGAAAACAAAAAACAAGCCCAAGAGTGGCTTGACAAAGGGGTCATCAAACCAAGCACTTCGCCATGCAGGTCACCAATTGGTTTGGTACCAAAGAAATATTGTATGTGGCGAATGTGGGTAGATTTCAGAACCTTGAATAAGATTAAAAATATGATTGTTGAAGGAGACATGTGGAAGAAAGATTTGAGATCAAAGAAAGCTCCCTTGCATGCCTTTACAAGTTATGTTTTCCACTTGGTGATAAGGTATAAGAAATACTTTTATAATAAAGTTTTTGATATGCTTACTAGGCCTATTGTTAGTGCTTTATTTATTTTCAAGCATAATCCTATCATGCACAAGAGTTATTTGTAACAATATGCTTTAGATGTTGATGGCGAGAATGTTTATGCAACTTTATGTCATGCTAACCAAGTTGAGGAATTGGATTCCTATGTGTATGGTAAACTTTTGTATCTTGGCAAGCTATGTTTTTCACAGGGTGAAAGAGTCAACATGATAAGGGAAGTACATTCTTCTCTTGTTGCTAGCCATTTTGGTACGGGCAAGAAAGTGGCTAGATTGCAAAGAAAGCATCCTAAGTTTTGGAATGAGCATCTACATTACTTTCAGCATGTTCATAACTAGGCCAAGAAGTTCAATGAATCAGTTCAGTTTGTGCAGCAAATCGTTCAAGAATGATTGAGAAAGAGCCAAGCCAAGTACACAACAAGGCATGACAAGTTTCATATTGGTCTCAAAGGCATCAATCCAAGCAAGGATAGATGGATTGAGATTGTAAGGGTGAGAGAACTGTACCCTCATCTACATATTGACTAAAAGTAGTCTTTTGGCGGTCCAAAAGCTTCCTAATGGGGAGGTGTGATCTAGGGGATCAATTTGTGCTCAAAAATCAAAGTGCTCGGAAATGTTTCAAATCGGACATGTGCGTAGACCTCATATTTACGAACCCAAGACAACTTGAATGGGATCAAACGGATGTCATGTGAGAAAGATATCGCATTCTGTTCATTTTGGAAAACAGACAAACTTTTTGTTGACTGTACAATTCGTACAGTGCTGATGTGGAAGTTGATCGTACAGGTCGTAGAGTGATGTGGTAGTGAGTTGGCATGCTTAAGTGGGTAGGTGTTGATGTGGGTAAATCACATCTCGACACATGTCATTTTTGGTGGGAAAATATTATGGTGCCACGTGGCCCAATCATGGGCTGCCACGTGGCACCCCTCCATAGGTTGGTTGTGGAAAAATTATATGTGACTCCACGGGAGTTGAACCCGCAACCTCTGGGCGTGGGGAAATGACTTGGAAAGGTTGGGATACCAGCCTGCCCATGGTGGTCCTTGTTAACCATATTCTAAATTAAATATTTGAATTCAACATGGTAGATGGTCAACGGAGTTAAGGGTTGGGGCCTAGCCCTAGCCACTGATGATTTCCATATGTCATTTCCATATAACCCTTGTCCTATACCTTTTGGTGCACAGTTATTGCATACGATTCAATGTAATTTTGGTAAGACCACATTCCATTGCTACCACATATGTCCACACCTTTACACTTGGCGCGGTCCACTCCTTTGCAATAGCCCCCAGTGCAACACATAAAAACTTACCATATAATCACCATTGTTTACCTTTTGGCACGCGAGTTTTAATGGAGCCTAGCCCCCAAATATATTTTACTCCATATAAGCTTGCACTATATATTGGGGCAGAGTTTGTTTTTTGGTTTTGGTTTAGCCCATTTTCGTTTTAGCCCGACGCTTATTGGCATGTGACCTTTACCATATGACCCACTCTCTTGTGTTGGCGCGCGGGAGTTTTGGCACAGGGGGTTAACACTTCAATGGGCAGGGTGCCATGCGCCTCCACTTATCAACATGAAAATCACTCATGCAGACGAGCCCGGATTAGGCACTGGGACATGGCCATGTGCCCCCCATGCAACCAACACCTTTGCCCAAAGGGGCACTAAACTCGCTAATTTTCGACAGTTTTCCCATATTTGTGGGATGCATGTGTGTGCTTGGTTTAGGCCCAGTAACGCTACGGGAGAAGTAATGGTACGGGAGCTAGGTTAGTCAGTCACAGGTGCATTTTGGTGAGAAGGTACAACAAGCTTGAAGGGGAAAACTTCCAGGAGGTGTAACTTCTTTGTTTTTTGGCCAAACCAGGTGCCGAAAAGCCCATCTAGAGGTTTTTGGATGTTCTGAAGCCATTGAAGCCATCCATTTTGTATTCTGATCATTGTAAGAGCACTTTTTAAGCATAATGAAAATGATCCAAGGGAAGCTGGACCAGGAGATGTAGCCCAAGAGAGGGGTGAACTCCTTTATCATTTGTTGTGTTATGTGTTCATTGTTGATGGTTTTTATCAGTCTGATATGTTGCTCATGTTTAAGTAAAACTCACTAAATTTATGTGTTAGTAAACTGATCCTATTACTCAAACACATGCCCTTTTACACTTGCAATTTAAAGAGATAAGTCTTCTTCATTTTTAAGATCTATTGGAAACATATTCATTCCATTTTCAGATCACCTAACCCAAAGGGACTCTACTGGACTTGTACCCAAGTCCTCTTAGTGATATCCACATTGAAATTGATAAGTTCAAATAAATTGAACTAACCTACTTTCTCAAAACTTGGAAACAAGTGTAGATTTCCAAAACAAGGATAACATGGAAACATAACCCCCAAAAATTTGGGAAACTTATAATAAAAATTTGGATCACATTTCCATGCCATCCCTATTTTGGAAGTCTACATTTGTTTCCAAGTTTTGTGCAATTTAATCTTCTACATATTCATCTTCATGGGCTTAAAAATGTCTTTGATTCCCTTATTTTCATTAGGGCCAATGTTCACATTTGAAGCCAATTGTTATTAAAACTTTAAAACCTTTTAAAGTTCGTAAAATTTTTTGATAAATGAAGACTTTCCTTTTATGTCTTCTCTCTTCTTAGAATTAATGCAACCACACTAACCATCAAACTCCATTCCTCCAAGTCTTATAATTCCTTGGACATTAGGTATGAAATTTGAGATTTTATAAATCCACACCCTTCATATTGAAGACTACACATAGAGAGAACAATAAATTCCATATATTATTATTGATAACGATGCAATAATTATTCAAAAGGGTTAGGTCAAGGTAGGATTCCCATGTATGGAATACATGCATCACTTTCACCTATATTATCTCACATTACATCATTTCTATAGCCTAACACGGTTATGGTAGTTGACCCATATAACTAACCTTAACATTATTTGTTCACATGTTATATCATGATCATGTAATACATATCGTTTTTATCATTACATTAATCTTGGAGCTCATTATTTTCTTTGTTAATGAATATTATACTATTTTTCCAAAGTAAGAGAGTTTACATCATATATTGATGCATTTGGGCCTTCCACAAGTGGAAGTAGATCTAATTGATAGGAAGCCTTTACGCAATGCAGCACGATTAATATTTTTGAGGATAGAGCACTTTGTGTTACAAGAGGATTTCACTTGTAGCAGTTGTTGTTGTGAAAATCTATTTAAAGTGAAAAAACAATGAGAATAAATTTGGCCTCTATTTGACATGGATCTATATGAAGCTTGGAGGCTGGAGGGCCATTTTGGCAGAGTTTTGTGCACTTAAGAAACAATATATTAGGGAAAATAAAAAAAACACACAAAAGTAAACATAATTAAAATATAAAGGGAAATTCATCCATAAATAAAATTAGATTCAATTTATTGGTCACCCATCACTTCTAAGAAGGAAAAAAGTCGAAGAACAACAATTTGGTGTTTTTTTGAAAGACTTCACAACAAGAAGAAGATAAATAAATAATGAAATTTTAGAGATAGGGCTTGTTAGAGGTTTTTCCTTGAAATTTTGAGATCTACCTACACTTCACAAGCATGGTATAAATCTCCAATGTTATCATAATTAGAACCACACTAGATCCTCAAAAGCCAAAATCTTGAACCAAATTGAAATCTGGAAAAAATAGAAAATAAATTCTATCATATAAAAATAAAATATTATATATATATATATATATCTTTAAGGGTTAGCTCAATTCAATTGACTTTCCATGCCGAAGCTATAATGTCCAAGGAGGTCCTCAAGTGCCATTTATAGAATGTGAGGATATATATATATAAAATAATACACACACACAAAAATAAACATAATGAAAAGATAAAGGGTAATTAATCCATAAATAGAATTAAATAGACTTAGACTCATTTTATCGGTTACCTATCACTTCCAAGGAGAGGAAAAAGAGTTAGAAAGAAACATTCTAGTGTTTTTTGAAAGACTTCATAACAACAAGAAGAAGGCAAGACGAGAATGAAATTTTAGAGTTGGGGCTTGTTAGAGGTTTTTCCTCGAAATTTTGAGATCTACCTACCCTTCATAAGCATGGTGTAAAGCTCCAATGTCATCATAATTAGAACCGCACTAGACCCTCAAAATCCAAAATGTTGAACTAGATTGAAATTTGGAAAAAATAGAAAATAAATTCGATCATATAAAAAATTACATCAAATATTCAAATATATATA
>ML799785.1:51937-63980 GCA_009831015.1 Picea engelmannii
ATTGATGAGGGATTTTGGTTGAGGTACAAGTTGGGTACATGGTTGAGACAAGTAGTTGATGAGTTGGCACATACATGAGGTGTATAGTTGATGATGTTGGTACATATTGATGATTCATAGTTGATGAGTACTTGACACATGATTGGTACATACTTGGTATATGGTTGGTTGCACTTGTTTATGGTACAGGTTGATTACATATTGTTTGGTATAGGTTGGTGCATGGTTAATGCACTTGTTTATGGTACAGGTTGATGCACTTGTTTATAGTACAGGTTGATTACACGTTGAGGTACAGGTTGATGCATGGTTGATGCATGGTTCAGGTTATTGGTACAGGTTGATTAGTACAGGTTTATAGCGATATATCTCACAGTGATAGTGTGACATTGGTTCCATCATTCTACTTCTACTTCAGAGCGGTTGGATGGGGCAAGGACAGGTGGTTGTGTCCAGCTTCTAGTTGTAGCTGGAGAACATAGGGGGTTGTAGCCTTCTTCTGGTTGTATCCAGAGAATTGGGGAGTTGGAGCTTCCCTCAGGTTGTAGCCTGAGAAACTAGGGGGTTGGAGCCTCCTTCCAGTTGCAGCTGGAAAAAAAAGGAAGTTGGTGCTTTCAATGAATGCAATTCTTCAAGACATATAAGATGAATCATTCTATGGCTTTCTCCCAATTTGGGTTTCCATGTAAAACACTGGTGTATTGTGTATGTGTGTGATTGGTCATTTCTTATTGCTCATTATTGGATAATAATTCTGCATTGATATAACACTTGTATTATTTGGAGAAAAAGGATTATAATTACACTATTACTGATTCACCCCCCCTCTCAGTAATCCAATAGGAACTTCTAATGCACCCATCACAAATGTCTTCCACCGACCCCTCACAATGAGTAGTGAATGGGGCCAATGTTGAAATTTCTTCAATTTAAGCCTGTATGGATCAAAATTTGACATGCTTAGTGATGTAGGAGCATCACCATCAACAATTAAAGAAGCTGAGTGGAGGACAACTCAACACCTAGCCTACAAATTTTAAACTTTTTTTGAATTCCAAGGAGAGTGCGTCATTCTATTTTGAAAGGATTGTAAATTAAATCTTTTAAATGTCTTGAGGCAAGAGCCATCACATAAGGCCACTGAATATTGAATCATCTTAATTATCTGTAGTATTGTACATATTTCGAGCATCAACTCATATCTGAATGTAAATACCATTTATTGTAATATGCCTTAGTAGATAGGTGTTTTAAATTATGATAGGATAACACTAAGATAGTCGGCAGGAAGTCTCGAGAAGCCTCTCCATGTATAAATATATGTAACCGATGCCCAAATGAGGTTGTTGAAGTTTAATGTGAATTCTACTAGATATTATAGAGAGCTTCAGAGAGCTATAAGAGTCCATGTATATAATTTGTTGAATGAATACAAGCAGGGAGGTTTGATTCCAAATGTATGGTGTTCTTTATTTATGAGTTATTAGAGTACATGTGATGTTTCTTTCTATTTATCTGTTTCATATGCTTTATGTGTCTGAGTATGTTTTTTATGGTTAAGTGTGGGAACATTTGATGTTTCTATAAGTTTCAATTGTTTCTCTTTTGAGAGTTCTGGTGCAAGGCGTGCATAGTGACCGCAAGGAGTGTGAAGGCCAAGTCAAGATTGACTCGGAAGCTCATAAGAGGTAGTGTGAAATCTTACAGTCAAAGTGAAAGGAGTGCATAGTTTCTCAATGGAGAGAAAAATCTGGAGAAGACCCGTGTAAGGAGTGCGTCAGGCCAACACTTAGTCAAAGTTTTGAAGAAGTCACAGAGGGGACAAGCACAAGGAGTGTGAGAGGATGTTTTTGAAAAAATCTATAAGTCCAAAAATTTCCAGAAGTTCAAGGATGCAAGGAGTACGCCAGAGGTCTGAAACCCCAAGGAACAAAATTTCATAAGAGATAGTGAGTACAAGAGTTACACAAGAGGGGCTTGGAAAAATTCCTAAGTCTGAAAGATTTGAAGTGTTCAGAGGAGGCATTTGAGGTTTGAATCACCTCACGTGGTCAAGATCAAGAAGATTAGTGATTGGGATCCCTTGAAAGGGAAGGAGTTTTTCTATTGAGAAGTCAAATGGACAAGATCCATTCAGGGAGAGTCGGGATCATCCATGACCATCAGACCTGGAGAATTAGCGAGGGCATTAAATCACAGAAGTCCTTCGTACTTCGCGTATTCAGAGGATTTCACACTTGAAGTGCAAAGGAGGTGGAACTCCCGAAGTTTCAAATTTCAAAACCTAATCCGAAGCGTATATATTTGAAATACATGTGTTAGTAGATCTGTGCATCCAAGATACCGACACTCTAAAAGGAAGGGGGCATTGCAGTGAAAGTTCAAAAATATTATGAATCTTTGAAGAGTGAAGGAGATATTGACCATTGGTTACAACGGACACATGGAAGGAGATACCACACTCCGGAGGATAGACACTTCCAGGGGGGGTGAATTGAAGTTTTGTTGTGTGCGTTAGGATCCATGAAGGCCCAAAGGCCAGAGAAAATCACAAACATCCATTTATGAAGGACACCTGTCAGCACGTCGCTAGATCCAGAAGATCAAGAGTCCAGGAGAGTAGGGGGAAGAAGTGTTCCATCCCTCTGAATATTTGAATCCCGAAATATATCTGGACCATATGTTTAACATAGTGTGGTGGCCGTTGATTTGGGTCCTCCACGAGTTCGCTAGTCCATCTCTCTGGAGGATTGCAAGAGTTAGCAATCTGGAACTCCCAAATCTCATAGTCCCAGAGTGGATCATAGTCATTAGTCGACAAGAGGGCGCAAACCATTGATTTCTTGGCGTGTGTGTATTCATAAGTCTGGCGCTTCGGGAGAACTGTGGTGCAGTGCTTCAAAAAGTCCTAAAGTTTGGAGCTGCGAAGAGACTGTCAACCATCGATATGATAGGAGAACATGAGTCATCCAATCTACACCATAGTTTGACTTTCTAGGATCATGTTGTATTGGAATGGATAGACTTTTTGAAGCCCAGATCCCCGGAATTGATCCCCACCGTAGATTTGTGCGGACATTGTG
Source organism: Picea engelmannii (assembly GCA_009831015.1). NCBI lineage: Eukaryota > Viridiplantae > Streptophyta > Pinopsida > Pinales > Pinaceae > Picea > Picea engelmannii. The sequence continues at coordinate 55,021 of ML799785.1, forward strand.
AGTCGAATATCCTTGTTGTGGTTCGACGCTCCATTACTTTGGTATTCAAAAGGATTAAGGCATTAGTTTGTTGAGACTCCGAAAATTTGGTATCTCTGAAGTCCCAAATTCTTTGGAGACTTCAGGATTATCCCATGGTTTTGGCCCATGTTTCTTGGGTAGGCTTTGCTCATGTTTGGAACCCTTGAAAGGAGAATTTTGGCACTCATGAAGAAGTTTTAAGGCTTGTGTAGCGAATTTGAGGGCTCGGAAAGAGTATGTGAGATGATTCATCTCCTGAAGTGAACGATCCTTAGACTGGGAGGTTGCATAGGCCCCAAGAGTGGGTGGGGATCTGCATCAAGTGGTATCAGAGCCCAATTTTAAGCTCTGTGTGAAATAAGATTCATAACTATGCCACCCAGAAGATGCGTGGAGAGACATGTAGCAAATCCATCCATGGAATGGGAAATGAGGCAATTCCATGCGAGATTGGATGCCGTGGAGACAACGTAGAGAAGAGAACCTAATGTTGGTGACATCAACGAAGCCGAGAGTGAAGAAATGAAAGTAAAAGGAGCTGCAAGAGAAGATGTTGCAGACAAATGCTTGTTGAGAGCGGTTGTAAAAATGGGGGCCAGAGCAAAAATATAAGTCCTGATGTATGAAGGCAACTTGGATGTTGAGGAGCTGCTAGATTGGATAAGGGCTTAAGACAAGTACTTCGATTATGAGGAGATCGATGATGAAAATAAGGTGAATCATTTTGTTACCATACTAAAGGGACATACAGTGCTATGGTGGGATGAACTACAAGCCGACAGAATACACAAAGGTAAGCAAAAAACAAAAAATTGGGACAGGATGGTAGCTAAATTAAAAGATAAGTTCATGCGCAAATATTATCAGATAAATGTGTTTAGGAGATTGAAGAAATTGAGACAAAATGGCTTGTCATTGAAGGAGTACACTGAAGAATTTTACAGGTTGAATATCAGAGAACGACACTGAGAGAGTGATGAAGAAAAAGTTGCCAAGTATATTAATGGCCTGAGATATGAAATCCAGGATGAAATCAGCATGATGATGATAATAACGGTGGAAGACACCTATCAGGTGGCATTGAAAGTAGAGGACAAGATGGTGAAGAAACAAAGCCAATGAAACAAAGGAAAAATCCCAAGCAGAGGTAAAGGAACTGTCTGAGAGAAGTTCCAAAAACCCAAACCTGAAGCTGGAAAGTATCATAGTCATACAAAAAGAGAAGGAAGTTCTCGAGGGGGACAACATGGTGGCTGAAACTCTTTTTCTTGAGGAAGAGGAAGAGGAAAAGGAGGAGAAGTGAAATTCTATGCCTATGGAAAGACATGGCATATGTCTTGGGAATATCTTGAGAGGAATAAAGAAGGAGGTGGAGAAACTCACACTTATAAAGCACATAAGAGGAATGTGGAGGCAGAATTAGAAGAAGATGGGAAATCCCTCATGATGAGGAAAGTTCTCTTAAAACCAGAGAAGGAAGCAAAAGAGCCCATGCAGAGAAACATTTTGTTCAGGACTGCTTCCAAAACCAAGGACAGGGTATGCAAAGTAATCATAGATAGTGGGAGCACTGATAATCTAGTATCCACAGAAATGGTGGAAAAGTTGGAGTTGGAGACAACTGCACATCCAAGCCCGTACAAAGTATCGTGGCTATAGAAGGGACACCAAGTCATCGTAAGTCGACAATGCAATGTTGAATTTAAGATAAGAGGTTATAAGGATGAAATTATGTGTGACATCATACCTATGGATGCTTTCCATGTTTTGTTGGGAATACCATGGCAATATGATAGAAATATCATACATGATGGGAGAAAAAACATGTACACCCTTGAGAAGAATGGTTGTACACATATGTTTCTACCAATGGAGGATAAGAAAGTGAAGGAAGAAGTTATCCCAAGCATACTTATCATGAGTTGGAAGGAACTCTTGAACGAAGTCAGGAAAGAACAGGAGATGCAGTTTGTTGTGGCGAGAAAGCCCAAAGTCATTCTTACAAGCACTTTTGTGGATGATCTTCCTGTAGATATTCAAGAACTGTTGGATAATTTTGATGATATCGTGGTGGATGAGTTACCTCATTCTTTACCACCCATTAGGAGTATCAGTCAACACATTGACCTTATTCCAGGAGCGATTTTTCCAAATAAGGCAACATATAGGTTGACACCTGAAGAAAATGAAGAGGTCAAGAATTAAGTCCGAGAGTTGTTGGATAAAAGTTTGGTCAGATAAATTTTGAGTCCATGCGTAGTACCAACTGTGTTGATTCCAAATAAAGATGGAGGTTGGAGAATGTGCACAGATTCTAGAGCCATCAACAAGATCACCATCAGGTATAGATTCCATTTACCCAGAATGGATGATTTGATGGATTGCTTGAGTGGAGAAAATTATTTTTCCAAAATAGACTTGAAGAGTGGTTATCATCAGATAAGAATGAGAGAGGGATATGAATGGAAAACAACATTCAAGACGAATGAAGGGTTGTATGAGTGGCTTGTCATGTCATTTGGCTTGACAAACGCCCCAAGCACATTCATGATATTAATGAATGAAGTACTCAAAGATTTCATTGTTAAGTTTGTAATTGTGTATTTAGATGATATTTTAGTTTTCAGCAAGACTGGAGGAGAGCATTTGAGGCACTTGAAACTAGTGTTGAGGAGGTTGCAGCAAGAGAATTTGTTGATAAATCTGAAGAAATGTTCTTTCATGAAGACAAAACTCATATACTTGGGTTTTGTGATCTATTAAAATGAATTAAAGATGGATCCAGAGAAGGTAAGAGCAATCAAAGAATGTCATGCTCTAAGGATCAAATTTGAGGTGAGAAGCTTCCATGGATTAGAAATTTTTTACAGAAAATTCATCAGGAATTTCAATGGCATTTGTGCACCCATATTGGACACTATAAAGAAAAAACACAAATATTTTAATTAGACAGCAGAAGCTGAAAAAATCTTCAGAGTATTAAAGGAAAAGATCACAAAATGACTGATTATGGTTCTGCCAGATTTCAAGAAGATATTTCAGGTGAGATGTGATGCAAGTGGAGTAGCTATTGGTGTAGTCTTGAGCCAAGACAATAAGCTTGTTGATTATTTAAGTGAGAAGTTGACTGACACTAAGAGAACGTATTCCACATATTATAAAGATTTTTATGCTATAATACAAGCTCTGAAAAATGGAGGCACTACCTTGTTCCAAAGGAGTTTGTCTTGTACAATGAAAATCAAGCTTTACAATTCATAACCCGACAGGAGAAATTGAACCAAACACATGATAAATGGGTAGAATTCATGTAGAATTTTACTTTTGTTATTAATAACATTAGTGGTAATGCTAAAACATTTGTTGATTATTTGAGCATGAGATGTTTGATTATGCAAGAAATTCAAGTGGAGACCTTAGGGTTTGAACAACTTAAGGGAACATATCATGAAGATCCATATTTTAAAGAGGCTTACTAAGCATGTGAAAACCCTTTTCTAAGGGACATAAGTCAATGGATATAGTATTTAATCCAAGATGGGTTGTTGTTCAAAGTAAGCCAACTATGTATTATGAAATTCTCAATGAGAGACAACCTGTTGAAAGAAAAACACAGTGGAGAATTGGCTGGAGATTTTGGCCATGATAAGACTTATGCATAGTTGAGTTATTCACACCATTGGCCAGGTATGAGATCTAATGTGAAGAAATTTGTGGTCATATGTAGAATTTTCTAGTATGCAAAAGGGAAGAAACAAAATATTGGTCTTTATCATCCATTGCCTATTCCAGATAGGTCATGGGATGCCATAAGCATGGATTTTGTGTTGGGATTGCCAAAAACCCAGGGGGAGAGTGATTCCATATTTGTAGTGGTTGAAAAATTTTCAAAAATGGCACATTTCATACCATGCTAGAAAACCAGTGATGGTACTCATGTAGAAAAAATATTTTTCAAGGAGGTTGTGAGATTGAATGGCTTGCCAAGAAGTATAGTCTCAAATAGAGACACCAAGTTTGTGGGACACTTCTGGAGAAATCTGTGGAAGAAGTTGGGGACAAATCTATCCTTCAGTTCAACATATCACCCTCAGAAAAACGGACAGACTAAGGTGGTGAATCAAAGTTTAGGGAATTTGTTGAGGAGCTTGGTTAGTGAACATCACAGTCAGTGGGATCAAATTCTTCCCCAGGCAGAGTTTTCTTATAATGAATCTCTGAACTGAAGCACTGTAAAAATTCCATTTCAAATAGTGTATGGAATGCATCCGATAGGAATTTCAGAGTTGATATATTTGAGACATGATCAGTTCCGAAGTGTAGTAGTAGAATACTTTGTTGCAAAGATGCAGAAGCTCCATGATCAGATAAAGAGACAGCTACAAGATAGGAGTCAAAAGTATAAGAGTTGAGTTGATTAGAAAAGGAGAGAGGTTCATTTCAAATTTGGAGAACAAGTCTTAGCCGATCGGAGAAAATAAATGTTCCCAAGGGGAACATATAACAAATTAAAGATGAAGAAAATAGGACCATCTAAAATCCTCAGAAAGTTTGTTTCCAACGCTTATGAGATTGAGCTACCAGAAGATGTGGGAATATCATAGATATTCAATGTTGTAGACTTGTACCCTTACAGGATGGATGATACAGAGGGGATAAATAATAAGAAGGAGATCCAGTGGGAAAAGTAGATGCCCACGGTAAAAAATCCATAGATGGAGAAAATTATAAATCAAAGGGTTGGAAAGAAGACTAGGAGGAAAACTTATTTTGAGTACCTGGTAAAGTGGAAAGATCGCGAATAGAGGATGTTAGCTGAGTAACTGAACCTAATATTCAGAAGCATGGAAAAATAGTGCAAGAGCTCATGGATAGGATCCCATGAATATTTTTGTCCATAGGAGTATGATGTAGGAGCATCACCATCAACAATTAAAGAACCTGAGTGGAGGACAACTTAGCACCCAACGTGCAAATTTTAAACTATTTTTGAATTCCGAGGAGAGTGCGTCATTCTATTTTGAAAGGATTGTAAATTAAAGATTTTAAATGTTTTGAGGAAAGATACATCACATAAGGCCACAAAATATTGTAATCATCTTAATTATCTATAGGGTTGTACATATTTCGAGCATCAACTCGCATCTGAATGTAAATACCATTTATTGTAATATACCTTAGTAGATAGGTTTTTTAAATTTTGATAGGATAACACTAATATAGTCGACAAGAAGGCTCGAGAATCCTCTCCATGTATAAATATATGTAATCAATGCCCAAATGAGGTTGTTGAAGTTTATTGTGAATTTTGCTAGTTATTGTAGAGAGTTGCAGAGAGTTGTAAGAGTTTATGTACATAATTTGTTGAAGGAATACAAGAAGGGAGGTTTGATTCCAAATGTATGGTGTTCTCTATTTTTGAGTTCATTGAGTACATGTGATGTTTCTTTGTGTTTATTTGTTTTATATTCTTTATGTGTCTGAGTATGTTTTTTATGGTTAAGTGTGGGAACCTTTGATGTTTCTATAAGTTTCAATTGTTTCTCTTCTGAGAGTTATGGTGTAAGGAGTGCATAGTGCCTGGAAGGAGTGTGAAGGATGAGTCAATATTGACTCAGAATCTCAAAAGAGGTAGCGTGAAATTTTACAGTTGAAGTGCAAGGAGTGCACAGTTTCTCAGTGGAGAGAAAATCTAGAGAATACATGTGTAACGAGTGCATCGGGACAACACTTAGTCGAAGTGTTGAAGAAGTCACAAAGGGGATGAGCGCAAGGAGTGCGAGAGGAGGTTTTTGAAAAAATATCTAAGTCCAAAACTTTTTAGAAGTTCAAGGACGCAAGGAGTACGCCGAAGGTCTGAAACCTCAAGGAACAAAATATAAGAAGAGATACCGAGTACAAGAGTTACGCAATAGGGACTTGGAAATATTCCTAAGTCCAAAATCTCTGAAGTGTTCAAAGGAGGTGTTCGAGGTTTGAATCACCCCACATGGTCAAGCTCAGGAAGATTAGCGACCGAAATCCCTTGAAAGGGAAGGCATTTTTCTATTGAGAAGTCGAACGGATGAGATCCATTCAGGGAGGGTCAGGATCATCCACAACCGTTAGATATGGAGAAGTAGTGAGGTTTTTAAATCTTGGAAGTCCTTCAAAATTCACTTATTCAGAGGATTTCACACTTGGAGTGAAAAGGAGGTGGAAATCCTGAATTTCCATAGTCCAAAATCTAATCTAGACCATAAATATATGAAACACATGTGTCAGCAGATCCGTGTGTCTGAGAGATTGACACTCTGGAAGGAAGGGGGCATTGCAGCGGAAGTTTGAAAAAAATTCGTAGCTCTGAAGAGCAGAGGAGATATTGATCATTGTCTACAATAGACACGTGGCAGGAGATCCTATCTTCTAATATTTTTTTCTTTGAGGTTTCTGAAGTATGTGTGTCAGCAGGTTGCTACATCCAGAAGCCCAGGAGTCTGGGAGAATAGAGGGAATATGTGTTCGACCCCTCTGAAGCTCTGAAGCCTGAAATATATCTAGGCCATCCATTTTATAGAGAGTGGTGGATGTTGATTTGGTTCCTCTGCTAGTTCACTAGTTTGGCGCTCCAGAGGATTGCAAGAGTTAGGCATATGGAACTCCCAAAACTTGGAGTCTAGGAGTGGATCGTAGTAGTTGGTCGACAAGAGGGTGCGGACCATTGATTTCTTGGTGTATGTGTATTCGGAAATCCGATGCTCTAGGAAAATTGTGGTGTGGTGCTTCAAAAATTCCTAAAGCCCGGAGCTGCGAAACAACTGTCATCAATCGATTTGATAGGAGAACAGGAGTTGTCTGTGTTGATTAAGGTTGGTTTCCATTGATGTCAACCCTTGAAGAAATCCCCGTAGCATAAAGGTTTGGGTAATGGACCCAATATTGTTTGATATAAATGTGACTCATTAATTTTTTTTCATGGTTGATAAGAAGTAAATATGGATGAACTCCAAAGTGGTCCCCTTATGGTGAAAGCCTTCACGGGAAGACGAATTGTGGAGTAAGAGAACCCTTGCTTAATTCTAGAATAATGAGATGAAGGAAATTGAATTTGTCAAGGAAAATATCCTAGATGGATAGTGCTTGTCATGTCATTTCTGGTGGTATGTGGAACATCACATAATTCCTCACGGTTAGAGAGTTATGGCCATGAGAAGTTGGAGACTCCGGGTTTGGGTAATGGACCCAAGTTTGTTTGATGGGTAACGGTATGAGTTATGATATATTTTCAGATAATACTATTCTATATGGATAGTACATGTCATTCCATTTCTGGTGGTATGTATAACGTCACATAACTCCTCACGGTTTAAGATTTATGGCCTTACGAAGTTGGAGGACCCTCATATGTCATCTAGAAGCCCCAAAAGGTCAAAGTAGTCAAAGTGGTTTATGAGATTTTAAAAGGTAAATAATAAAGTGAAGTGATGAATGTATTATAATTCAAAGTGAATACAAAATAAATTACTTCAATAATAAATTTAATGGAGAAATTAGAAGTGGACCCAACCCTAAAATAAGGAAAGTGGGTCAAGTGCCCTAGAAGATGTTTTTAAGGAAGCTACTTGGAGAGTATAAATAAGAGGCAAGGCTCTCTCATTTGAATCACACTTGAGCATATTGAATATCTATATGTGTCTGAGGTAACCAAGGATATATAAATTGGAATTCTAAGTGAAGGTGAAGAAAAGAAGGCCGAAATGAAAGGAAGGATAAATTTTGTTGATGGTGCTTTCTAAGGTATGTTATTTACAGGTCATCTCACCATTTTCGCTATAAAAAAATTTCTATAACGATTCAGACCGTGAAATTTCAACGAAAGTGAGAAAACATATCCAAGTATCTGTAAAAATAAATTTATCTTGTGGATCGTTTTATTTTGGGAGTTACACTCTGTGGAAAATAGGGTTTGTGGCCAGTCCTGAAACTAGTCAAAATCGGGTGTTTCGGGTAAAAACGTCATAACTTCTTCATAACAGATCTAAATTTAGTGAGACCAAATGTGTTGGTTAGGGTACAGTCTTTAGTATTGTTTTTAACAGTTTCATATCAGTTCATTAAACATTTTTTTCGGGGCACGCTCTACAAGGTTTCTCTCTAGAATAAGCCAGAATTCAACAAGGTATGTCATTTTTTCTATAACTCCTTATCTGAGAGGTTCCAAGTAGTGAAACTTGGAGGAATTGCATAAAACACACTGAAGAACATTGTGTATCAGTTTCAAATATTTATACATTACAGGTTCAAAGTTATGATTACTTCAAGTTAGGGTTGTTGAATAATCCAAACTAGGCATGTGAGACTAAAGAAAAGTTTGATGAAAATGTTAGTCTCTTGTTTTTAAAGTTAAGGAAGGTTTGCAAGAATGTGATCATATACACTAGGTCTATTACAGAGCTACAAATCATATTTTGATGATGAAATTGATGAGGGATTTTGGTTGTGGTACATGTTGAGTACATGGTTGAGACAAGTAGTTGATGAGTTGGCGCACATACATGAGGTGTATAGTTGATAATGTTGGTACATATTGATGAGTAGTTGACACATGATTGGTATATACTTGGTGCATGGTTGATGCACTTGTTTATGGTACAGGTTGATTACAGGTTGAGGTACAGGTTGATGCATGGTTGATGCATGGTTCAGATTTATTGGTACAAGTTTACAACGGTATATCTCACAGTGATAGTGTGACAGTGGTTCCATCATTCTACTTCTACCTCAGGGTGGTAGGATGGGAAAAGGACAGGTGGTTGTAGCCACCTTCCAGTTGTAGCCGGAGAACATTGGGGGTTGTAGCCTCCTTCTGGTTGTAGCCAGAGAATTGGGGAGTTGGAGCTTCCCTCAGGTTGTAGCCTGAGAAACTAGGGGGTTGGAGCCTCCTTCCAGTTGCAGCTAGA
>ML799785.1:68913-86229 GCA_009831015.1 Picea engelmannii
GTTGAGTATGATGAGCCCATTCCAATATATTGTGATAATACAAGTGCCATCAATATCTCAAAAAACCTGGTGATGCACTCCAAGACAAAGCACATTCCAATCAAGTATCACTTTCTACGGGAACAGGTTGCAGAAACGAACATCAGAGTTGAGTATGTGGGCACAAAAGAATAAGTGGCAAACATCTTTACAAAACCACTTCCACGGGAATCCTTTGAATATCTTCGCCAAAGACTTGGAGTTATTTCTACTCAAAAAATGAATGTTTTTTGAATGCTTATCTTATATGTCTTAAATGTACACGAGGAAACACCATAAGAGGACAGTCTGTTAGGGGGAGCAACCCCGGATGGAAAGATACCTTTTCTATTGATAAAAAGGGGGAGAGATTTATCAAATGTAGAGGACAAAGGCATGGTTCCAGGGGGAGCATGAGTGATATGATTTCAGTATTGCATCAGAGTGTTGCCATCAATGCCAAAGGGGGAGATTGTTGATTAAAGTTGGTTGTCATTTATGTCAACCCTTGAAGAAAGCCCCGTAGCACAAAGGTTTGGGTAATGGACCCAATATTGTTTGATATAAATATGACTCATTATTTTATTTTCATGGTTTATAAGAAATAAATATGGATGAACTCCAAAGTGGTCCCCTTATGGTGAAAGCCCTCACGGGAAGACGCTTTGTGGAGTAAGAGAACCCTTGCTTAATTCTGGAATAATGAGATGAAGGAAAGTGCATTTTTCAGGGAAAATATCCTAGATGGATAGTTCTTGTCATGTCATTTCCAGTGGTATGTGGAACGTCACATAATTCCTCATGGTTAGAGAGTTATGGCCATGAGAAGTTGGAGACCCCAGGTTTGGGTAATGGACCCAAGTTTGTTTGATGGTTAAAGGTATGAGTTATGATATATTTTCAAATAATACTATTCTATATGGATAGTACATGCCATTCCATTTCTAGTGGTATGTAGAATGTCACATAACTCCTCACGGTTTGAGAGTTATGGCCTTACGAAGTTGGAGGACCCTCATATGTCATCTAGAAGCCCCAAAAGGTCAAAGTAGTCAAAGTGGTTTAAGAGATTTTAAAAGGTAAATAATAAATTGAAGTGATGAGTGTATTATAATTAAAAGTGAATACAAAATAAATTACTTCAATAATAAATTTAATGGAAAAATTAGAAGTGGACCCAACCCTAAAATAAGGAAAGTGGGACAAGTGACCTAGAAGATGTTTTTAAGGAAGCTACTTGGAGAGTATAAATAAGAGGCAAGGCTCTCTCATTTGAATCACACTTGAGCATATTGAATATCTATATGTGTTTGAGGTAACCAAGGATATATAAACTGGAATTCTGAGTGAAGGTGAAGAAAAGAAGGCCAAAATGCAAGGAAGGATAAATTCTTTTGATGGTGCTTTCTAAGGTATGTTATTTACAGGTCATCTCACCATTGTTGCTATAAAAAAATTTATATAATGATTCAAACCATGAAATTTCTATGCAAGTGAGAAAACATATCCAAGTATCTGTAAAACAAAATTCATCTTGTGGGTCTTTGTATTTTGGGAGTTACACTCCGTGGAAAATAGGGTTTGTGGCCAGTCCTGAAGCTAGTCAAAATCAGGTGTTTCGGCTAAAAACATCATAACTTCTTCATAACAGATCACAATTCAGTGAGACCAAATTTTTTGGTTAGGGAACAGTCATTAGTAATCTTTGTAACAGTTTCAGGTCATTTCATCAAATATTTTGTGTGGGGAATTCTCTACAAGGTCGCCCTCTAGAATAAGCCAGAATTCAGCAAGGTATGTCATTTTTTCTATAACTCTTTTTCTGAGAGGTTCCAAGTAGTGAAACTTGGAGGAATTGCATAAAAGAAACTAAATAAAATTGTATATCAATTTCATATCTTTATACATTACAGGTTCAAAGTTATAATTACTTCACGTTAGGGTTGTTGACTAATCCAAACTAGGCATGTGAGAGTAAAGAAAATTTTGATGAAAATGCTAGTCTCTTGTTTTTAAAGTTAAGGTTTGCAGGAATGTGATCATATACACTAGGTCTATTACAGAGCTATAAATCATATTTGGATGATGAAATTGATCAGGGCTTTTGGTTGTGGTACATGTTGAGTACATGGTTGAGACAAGTAGTTGATGAGTTGGCACACATACATGAGGTGTATAGTTGATGATGTTGGTACATATTGATGAGTCATAGTTGATGAGTAGTTGACACATGATTGGTAAATACTTGGTGCATGGTTGATGCACTTGTTTATGGTACAGGTTGAGGTACAGGTTGATGCATGGTTGATGCATGGTTCAGATTTATTGGTACAGGTTTACAGCGGTATATCTCACAGTGATAATGTGATAGTGGTTCCATCATTATACTTGTACTTCAGGGTGGCAAGACGGAGCAAGGATAGGTGGTTGTAGCCACCTTCTGGTTGTAGCCGGAGAAAATTGGGGGTTGTAGCCTCCTTCTGGTTGGAGCCAGAGAATTGGGGAGTTGGAGCTTCCCTCAGCTTGTAGCCTGAGAAACTAGGGGGTTGGAGCCTCCTTCCAGTTGTAGTTGGAAAACAAAGGAAGTTGGGGCTTCCAATGAATGTAATTATTCAAGACATATAAGAAAAATAATTTAGTGGTTTTCTCCAGATATGGGTTTCCACGTAAAACACTAGTGTACTGTGTATGTGTGTGATTGTTTATTTCGTATTGCTCATTATTGGATAATAATTCTACATTGATATAACATTTGAATAAAAAGGATTATAATTACGCTATTACTTATTCACCCCCCCTCTCAATAATCCAACAGTCTGATCTACTCCAGAGTTCGGCTCTCCGAGAGCACACTATATTGGAACAGATAGACTTGTCGAAGCCCAAATCCTCAGAATCGATCCCCACCATATATTTGTGCGGATGTTGTGAGTCGTTGATCCTTGATGTGGGTCGGTGCTACATTACTTTGGTATTTAGAAGGATTGAGGCATTAATTTGTTGAGACTCCCAAATTTTGGTAGCTTTGAAGTCATGAATTCTTCAGAGACTTGAGGATTAGCCCACTATTTTGGCCCACGGTTCTCAGGTAGGCTTTGCTCATGTTCAGGACCCCCGAAAGGTGGATTTTGGCATTCGGTAAGAAGTTTTAAGGCCTATGTAGCGAATTTTAGGGCTCATAAAGAGTCTGTGATCTTATTCATCTCCCGAAGTGAACGATCCTTAGATCGGGAGGTCATGCAAGCCCCAAGAGTGGGTGGGGGTTTTCATCAGTTAGACTAGACACATGCATTAACGATATGGGAGGGTTTCAAGACTCAATGATGTCTGATGTCCCCATATAATATTTGAGATCATCCATGTTTTCATCAACATTCATAATGGATGTCTCATTGCTATCATTTGTCATTTTCATTTGTAGAATCTTTGTTGGAACTCTCTGACCCTGCATAGTGAGCAATGAATGGGGCCAACATTAAAATTTCTTCAATATATTCTTGTATGCATTGAAATTTGACATGGTTAGACTAGACACATGCCTTGACTATATGGGAGGGTTTCAAGGCTCAAGGATGTTTGATGTCCCCACATAATCTTTGAGATCGTCCATGTTTGCATCAAATTTCATCATGCACATCTCATTATCATCATTCGGCGTTACCTTCTATAGAATCGTTGTCAGGAATCTATTGAAATGTCATGGAACTTCCAATACACCCATCACAAATTTATTCCACCGACCCCACATAGTGAGCAGTGAATGGGTCCAATGTTGAAATTTTTTCAATCTGTGCTCGTATGCATCGAAATTTGACATGGTTAGAATAGATAGTTTCCTTGATAGTATGGGGGGGTTTGAAGACTTAATGATGTTTGATTTCCCCACATAATCTTGGAGATCATACATGTTTGCATCAACGTTCAATATAATGGATTTCTCATTGTCATCATTTGTCATTGTCATCTATAGAATCTTTGTCGGAACTCTCTTGAAATGTCATGGCACTTCCAATACACCCATAAAAAATGTCATCCTACATCGACCTCGCACAGTGAGCAATGAATGGGGCCAACATTGAAATTTCTTCAAACTGTTCTTGTATGCGTCGAAATTTGACATGGTAGACTAGAAACATGCCTTGATGGTATGGGAGGGTTTCAAGAGTCAAGGATGTTTGATGTCCGCACATAATATTTTATAGCATCCATATTTGGATCATCATTCATCATGCACATCTCATCTTCATCATTCATCATTTCCATCTATAGAATCTTTGTCGAAACTCTCTTGAAATGTCATGGAATTTCCAATACACCCATCACAAATGTCATCCACCAATCTCGCACAGTGAGCAGTGAATGGGGCCAATGTAGAAATTTCTTCAAACTGTTCTTGTATGTGTCAAAATTTGATGTATATAGACAAGACACATGCCTTTATGTTATGGGAGGGTTTAAGGACTCAAGGATGTCTAATGTCCCCGCATAATTTTGAGATCATCCAAGTTTGCATCAACATTCATTTTTGACATATCATTGTCATCGTTTTTCATTTCCATTTGTAGAATCTTTGTCAGAATTCTCTTGAATTCATGGAACTTCCAATACACCCACAACAAATGTCATTTACCAACCCCGCATAGTGAGAAGTGAATGGGGCCAACATTTAAATTTCTCCAAACGATGCTTATATGCGTCGAAATTTGATGTAGTTAGACTAGACACATGAATTGATGGTATGGGAGGATTTCAAGACTCAAGGATGTATAATGTCCCTACATAATATTTGAGATCGTCCAGTACGTTTGCATCAATATTCATCATTGACATATCATTGTCATCATCTGTCATTTCCATTTGTAGAATATTTGTTAGAACTCTCTTGAAATGTCATGGAACTTCGAATACACACATCACAAATGTCTTCCATTGACCCTTCACAATGATTAGTGAATGGGGACAATGTTGAAATTTCTTCAATATGTGCCTGTATGCATCAAAATTTGACCTGGTTAGACTAGAAACATGCCTTGACGGTATGGGACGGTTTTAAGACTCAAGGATGTCTTATGTTCCCACATAATAGTTGATATCATCCATGTTTACATCAGGGTTCATAATGGACATCTCATTGTCATCATTCATCATTTCCATCTGTATAATCCTTGTTGTAACTCTCTTGAAATGTCAAGGAAATTCCAATACACCCATCACAAATGTCATGCACCGACCCCACATAGTGAGAAGAGTGGGGCCAACATTGAAATTTTTTCAATTTGTGCCTACATGCATTGAAATTTGACATGGTTAGACTAGACACATGCCTTGACGATATGGGAGGGTTTCAAGACTCAAGGATTTTTTATGTTCCCGCATAATCTTTGATATCATCCATCTTTGCATCAACGTTCATCATGCACATCTCATTTTCATCATTTTCCATTTCCATCTATAGAATCTTTGTCTGAACTCTCTTGAAATATCTTGGAACTTCCAATACACCCATCACAAATGTCATCCACCAACCCCATACAATGAGCAGTGAAAGGGGACAATGTAGAAATTTCTTCAAACTATTCTTGTATGTGTCAAAATTTGATGTAGTTAGACAAGACACATGACTTGACATTATAGGAGGGTTTAAGGACTCAAGGATGTTTGATGTCCCCACATAATCTTTGAGATTTTCCATGTTTGCATCAACATTCATTTTTGACATATCATTATCATCATTTTCCATTGCCATTTGTAGAATATTTGTTGGAATTCTCTTGAAATGTCATGGAACTTTCAATACACCCACAACAAATATCATCCCCCAACCTTTCATAGTGAGAAGTGAATGGGACGAACGGTTAAATTTCTTCAAACTATACTTGTATGCATCGAAATTTTATGTGGTTAGATTAGACATAGGCCTTGACGGTATGGGAGGGTTTTAATACTCAAGGATGTCTAATGTCCCCACATAATCTTTGAGATCGTCCAGTACGTGTGAATCAATGTTCATCACTGACGTACATTGTCATCATCCATCATTTCCATTTGTAGAATCTTTGTTGGAACTCTCTTGAAATGTCATGGAACTTCCACTACACCCATCACAAATGTCTTCCACTGACCCCGCACAGTGAGTAGTGAATGGGGCCAACGTTGAAATTTCTTCAATTTTTGTCTGTATGCATCGAAATTTGACTTGGTTAGACTAGACAATGCCTTGATGGTATGGGAGGGTTTCAGGACTCAAGGATGTCTAATGTTCCCACATAATATTTGAGATCGTCCATGTCTACATCAACGTTCATAATGGACGTCTCATTGTCATCATTCATCATTTCCATCTATAGAATCCTTGTTGGAACTTTCTTGAAATGTCAAGGAACTTCCAGTACACCCATCACAAATATCATGCACCGACCTGACATAGTGAGCAGTGAATGGGGCCAATGTTGAAATTTCTTCAATATGTTCATGTATGCATCGAAATTTGACATGGTTAGACTAGACACATGCCTTGACAGTATGGGATTTTTTCAAGACTCAAGTATGTCTGATGTCCCCACATAATCTTCGAGATCGTCCATGTTTTCATCAATTTTCATCGTGCATGTCAATCTCGTTTTCATCATTCGTCATTTTGTTCTATAGAATATTTGTCGGAACTATCTTGAAATTTCTTATAACTTCCAACATTCCCATCACCAATTTCATCCACCGATCCCGCATAGTGAGCAATGAATGGGGACAATGTTGAAATTTATTCAAAATGTGATTGTATGCGTTGAAATTTTACATGTTTAGACTAAGCGCATGCCTTGATGATATGGGAGGGTTTTAAGAATCAGGGGCATCATTATCTTCATCATTTCCATAATCATGGTTGTCATTTACATTATAATCATCATCATCATATTCATCATGACCCAATTTCTCCATCCATTCCAAAAAAGATAAAACTCGACATATCCATCTTTACAGTGAAACCTAATGAAGATACCAATTTCCATGTATTTTTATTTTTCTTGTGGAAGTATTCGAGATGATTAAACCATGATTCTATTAAGTTGATATAGCCCAAAATAATTTTATAGGGTCCAACATGCCAGTGGTTTAATTTTTAATGGGTTAGGGATTATATTGGATGAAGGGCTTAATGACATCCATCGACCCTACATGGTTAGCAGTGAATGAGGCCAATGTTGAAATTTCTCCAAACTGTGCCTGTATGCGTCGAAATTTGACATGGTTATACTAGGCACATGCCTTGATGGTATGGGAGGGTTTCAAGATTCAAGTATGTCTGATGTCTCCACATAATCTTCAATATCGTCCATGTTTCAAGGGGTTAGGGGTTAGATGGTATAAAGGTTAAGGTCTTAGGTTTAGGCTTAGTGAAATATTTAAATTTGTTTTAAAATATAAATTAATGAACAAACTTTAGATAAATTAATTATCCTAATCATTTGTATTTACATTGATTTACATATACGATATATTTAATTATATTTTTTAACAATTGCCAATAAATGACCACTAACCATGCTAACTCTTATCCAAGTAATCCTAATTTTTTTTCCAACAATTCATAGAAAAGATTGAACACTTTAAGGATATTGCAATAGGTAATTTGTATCATCAGAAATAATATTGAAGCATTTCATGAATTTTTGGGCCATAAGAATCAACATTTTAAAAACTGGATTACAAATAATTTTGAAAAATTAGAAGTCTTGGTCATTAACATTATTTTTTGCAACAATGTCATCCAGTTTATCATTGTCAATGTTCATATGTCCTTGCAAGTATTTAATATTATCATCATCCTCATCTTGACGTCCATATTCTTCATCATCATTGAAATTTGATAGTATACCATCTATATTGTTACCATATGTATTTGGATCATCATTTTCTATACCATCCATATTGTTATCTTCCATAACATCATCTAAATCTGGATTATTGTCTTCTAGTGCCTGAACATAACCATATTCAATATCATCATGGATGTTAATTTCTTTGATGTTCTCTAATCCTTCTCTCTCATTTTGTTTGACATCATTGTTTTGCTCAATATCCACTAATGCATCATCAAATACATGCCTTAATCTTGGATCATAATGTATGAAAAATATCCATTTTGGGTCCAAAATATCTTCATAGAAAAATACCTGCACATGAACGACATACATATATTAGACATATCTTATAACACTTTTTTTTATTGATAAACACATATATATTATCACAATAAACTATGAAACAATAGATTAATGATCACTATTGCTTCTTATTTGAGTTAAATAAATACATGCTCACAATGAATTGGTAGAACATAAGTCTCTGTATCCTTCGATAGGAACATCGAGGAATCTATAGAAAACAATCCACTATGGGTATCATGTCTTTGTGTCCTGTTGGCACGGGAGCAGACCCAGGGTTCAACGCTCAAGAGTGCACCAACAAAGCCCTAACTACTGGCCCTTTCAGCAACACCTGCGAAGCAGATGAAGTCTCACCCGAGGTAGAGGCAGGGGTGGTTGCAAGACTTAGGTGTCTGCAACCTTAGCTGGGACACAGATCTATGATTATCTTTCTTACAATGCACTTAGCATCAATTATTCCTTAGCATACATTCATTAATATACTTCGCAAAAGGCACAGAGAATCATAGTGAATACTATACTCAGAATGATTCAGTACTTATCCATAGAAATATAGGTTAGATTCAATAGATCAAGCACTAAGCATCTCATATATCATATCTAATGTTCATTCATTCATCAACAACATAGAGAATAACTAGGTCTACTTAATCACATCAATCACTTAGCCAAGAAAGAGATAAATACATAAGAGCGAAGCACAAAACACTATACACACAGTTACCGTGGTTCACCCCCACCCTGGGGCTACATCCACAAAGTCTTCTTTATATTATCTTGGTCAAGAAATTACAACACAGAGCTCTAATGACCCTTACTTTGCACAGGACAGAAGATCTGCGCAACTTGCTATATCCTTCTTCCTTTCTCTTCAGCATCAGACTATAAAAAACTGCACTTAACTCTCCAATCTCATGTAGAGAGCACTCTAAGCTACATCCGATCACACAGATCCAATTACTAGCACTAACCTTTCATTCATACATCACATAGATGTACTACATTACTATTTCCTCTTTATCTTACTATCTACATTGCCTATTTATAGATTACAAAATGGGCCTAAACGTGGGTAAACCCACGGGCCGACATCCCTTTCTCGTTACATCAACCCAAAACCCTAAAATGGACCCCAAAATAGGTCTTTCTTCCTTATTTTATGCTTCGTGTTGTGCTCCTTCCTTGGCAAGTTGTCGTAGTCCCAAAAGTGGTCAAGTATGACCAAGTACTCTTAAACTTGGTCAAGGGCCAACATGTCCTCTAAAATGATTCATACCATCTACACTTAAAAATACAACATTTAAAAGAGCGGTAATCCAACTCAATAATTTCTTGGATTTTTCCAACATATTGTAGATTCCCTTCAATAATATTCTTATCTTTTGATCTTCCTCGACTAGATTGCTTGAAAGCAACCACGATGCGAAAATCAAAGGATAATGTCTTTACATATACACTTTCTACACAATAATGTCGTCCATATACCTAGATTGCAGGATATTTCCTTGCATGTGAAAGACCATTTATTTCAGTGAAAACAATTATAACGATGAATATTAAAAGAGTTAATAGTGTTAAAACTGTAAGGAAACAACATTTTGTAAAATTCCAACTGTACCTTTCTTTCACATCCTCTACACATGTTGATTTCATCTTTTGTTATGTTTGAATCTATACATGGATCTTCTATTTTATTTTTAATTTGTTCAGTAACCCATTCTAGAGTGAAATATTTTCCCCATTCCCCAAGCAGATCACTAGGAAGTACAGTATTCCTTGGGTTGGATATCTTAAACTGTCTCCTTTCTTCTAACATGTCTTCTCTCTTTTTATCATACAAATCAATCCATTTGTTCATAAAGCCCATGTGGTAAATAATGAACTTGTTGATTATTTCACTTTCATTTACACCTATTACATGTCAACATGTTTATTTCAAACTCCAAATGTTATGCAGTTAATTTGACAAATAAATTACAGAGAAAATTAATGATTGCAAGGAAAACAACCACATTAATGATCATGAATTTACTTACTAATTTCTAATTGAAAACCATTAGATTGTGGTTTTTCTCCATCAATAATATATTATGTGTGTTCTTCATCCTAGAAGCGTGGCCCATATTAAAAATCCTTGCCAAGGAATTCACATAGGAAGAAAAATGTTTCATTCAATACATACCCTTCAACCATACAACCCTCTAGATGTGCCTTTTGTCAGACATATATTTTTATAAATTTCATATACCTCTCAAATAAAAACATCCACCTCGTTGATACGACACCTGCGAATTCAATGTCATCGACTAGGTGTATAAGTAAATGGACTTGTAGGTCCATGAAACTTGTAGGGAGGTCCTTCTCAAATACACATACAATCACTGCAATTTACTTCTTCCATTTTGGTACTTCCCATCCATGGATGTCCTTGGAGGTCACCCACCTAATATAAGAATAGTAAATTAGTATGAACCTTTAGTGAAAAATTAAAATGGAATATAATATCTCTATGTCTCTCACACATGAACATTTCATACCACATACCTTGTAAATGATGACAATCGACTTATGGAATTCCTTAAGTCAATGGTAAGACATGAATCCCCCCTAATTTCCAATGGCATGATATGCTATCAAACACATTCATCAAAGGTCATTAGTATTTTTTATCACACAATAAATAATCAAAATATATTTAATACTTAATCAATGTTACGAGTAAAACTTAAATGATGATATATAATACCTTCATAAAATTATGAAAATCATGTGTTTTAAATCCAATGATATGTCCATCAACTATAAAATCTTTATCCAATGATGACCCATAGCCAGTAGGTTTCCTTATTGAACGGATGACATTTTTAAGTTGGTCTATCTCTTCTTTTTTTTAAATCCATGGAGCTTTTGCATATGTTTCATTTTCCCTGTTTGGCCACAAATGTCTTCTATCAAATTTTGTACGCGAAAGAGAAATATATCTTCTTGGAGACAAGGTGTCCTTATCTTTTCCTGATATATGTCGAAATATAGAATCTGGGACATTTTTGAAGATGTGCATAGGATCTAATAGGTGAGATATTAATAGATCCTTCCAGTAAGGGAGCTCATAAAATATGGATTTCATTTTCATTCCTTCTGGAATATTAACTACAACTTGTTTTGGTTCTTCCATTGAATCACCCCGATAAAAAAAATCCTCCCAAGATTTCAATTTATCATCTTCATACTTATTAAGCCAATCACCTAGACCCATAATCACGGGAGGGCCTCTATTTTCAACTTTTCCCTCAAATTGATCCTTTAGACAATTTCTAAACTTATGATCTATTGGTAGAAAAAACTTGTTGTTTGCATAAATAAATTTATGTAGATCTTTAGAATACCTCCCTTGAAATTGATCTGCACATCTTGGACATGAAAATATCCCCTTTGTTTGAAGCCCTGGAATTCAATAAGTAATGTTAATAGTATCATAATAATAGTATAAAAGTAAGTATGAAAGTTGGGATGAAAATAAATTATGAGTGTGAATACATAAATATTTTATTTTACCAGAACAAACACCAAGTCTTGGGAAATCATGAATAGTAAACATAGCACACCATACAACATGAAGGACCTATTTTATGGAGGACATGATATGTCATACATTCTTATGCCTTTACATATCAGTTGCATCTCATCAACAAAAGGCGCAATATAAACATCCATATTTTTAACTTGATGTTTTCCTGGAACAACGAGAGTTAGCATAAGGTGCTCCTTTCTAACACTCATCCATGGGGGAATTTTGTATACTATCAATCCGACTGGAAAAACACTATAATTTGATCTAAGGAAAGAGAATGGGCACACTCCATCAATTTCAAGACCAAACCTAATACTACGTGGTTCATGTTTGACTTTACTTGACCATTTTTCCTCTATGTGTTTCATTGCTTTGGA
Organism: Picea engelmannii; assembly: GCA_009831015.1. Lineage (NCBI taxonomy): Eukaryota > Viridiplantae > Streptophyta > Pinopsida > Pinales > Pinaceae > Picea > Picea engelmannii. The sequence continues at coordinate 81,045 of ML799785.1, forward strand.
GTCGCCTGGATATTGCATGAATCCATCTTTACTCATGTTCTTTGCATGTTGGTCCATCAATTTTGCAAGTGACTTGCCACGAAATATTCATTGAAGTGTGAGTATAATTGGCATGTGACTTAAAACCTTCTTTGGAACTGTAGGACCGTGTACATTTGTACGATATCTCTTCTCTTTGCATACATGACATTCTACCTTGTTTTCATATTCATTTTTGTATAAAATGAAATCATTTTTACATGAATGAATTTGCTTATATTCAATCCCCAACTCATCCAACAACTGACATGCTTCTCTGCAAATTGATGGAAACACATTCTCTTTAGGGAATATTTTAGTTTTTAGTGCCCTGTAAGATTGCCAGTGATTAAATCAATTAAATGTTTCACTTATGATGAACATGTTTTATATGTTAATCTATACTACTACTTTTTATATACAATATATTTTTTATAACATCCCCTTAAAGAAATTGTTGAGTGCTCAACACACCCTAAAAGCCTTATGAAATTTTATTACTTTTGGGTACCACTTGTTTTTCTTTTACTGTCTAAATTGATTTCACTTTGGGGAGATAGTTTATTTTTCTTTGTTTTCATGACTCTTATTGATCAAGTCAAATGTGTTTTAACTTGTTAAAAGAAACCTTGTGTCTAAAAGAACTTGACATTCTAATTAAGAATCGACAATTAACACAGTGACTTACGTGCTTGTGTTCGGCGTCGAAAAAATGCAAGAAGGTAAAGTGTCCACACAATTGCACTAATTGTCGACCGTCGATTCCCCATCGGCATTGACAGAAGGCGAAGTTGATTTGCATAAGTTATTCATCGTGAAAATTCAGGAGATAGTCAATCCACATCGACGTCAGAAAAGTACGGGAGGAATAGACATTGATAAAATCCATAAATAAATCGTTGATAGATGATGACTGATGTTCTTGCTCGGGGTCGGGGAAATCTAGAAGGGTTAAAAAATCAATTTTTCTACGATAAACATATCGTCAATCGTCGATCATCGATCCCCGATACACTTTCTATATCAAGACTTTTTCAAGAGAGTCGATCTGGGAGCACTTGGGTAGGTTTATCGTTGATCATCGATCCTTGATACTTTTCAGTGTCGAAAAGATAGGATCAGGTTTTAGAACGTATATCTTAAGAAAAGTCTCGATTCCGATTAACATGAGTGAATGAAGATAATGGTCTCAAGTGCCACATGGATTTATCACGTAAGGGTGTCGTACGGCCTAGTCTCGTCTCAAGTCGTCTTAATGTTTCATGTGTCCTAGTCACACCTCCAAGTGAGCCTTTCCATGTCAGCTATGTACGAAGAAATTTTTCGGCATCAGATATTTTGCAAGAAGATATCAATGAAAAATGTTCAAAGAAGAACCCCAACCCCCAACTCACCAGTTGGATTAGCGAAACGATGGGATGTTTTCAACACAAGATACGATCGGATTCTCGCATTTAATAAACCAGTTAATTGTTCATACCACATTTGTTACTACCTCATGCGTCGTTTGAACACCAACAATTTGAAATCACCAATAGGCCACGTTACAACCCACGCTCGCGCCGTCAACCCATGATCGAATTTAATTTTTAAACGTCTTTGAAGATCTGGTGGTAGATTTAATATAACTACACTCATAACCCGAATTGAATGGTTGATGCGACAAGGTAAGTTCATCCATGTTTAAATCTCTAGAACGGTTTTGAAAATTTTCATTATGCACACAAGTTTGAATTCCAAAGCATCTGAAAAAGAAAAGAAAGCGTCTCAAGACTATGTTGATCCTCAGATTATTTAAAAACTAGGTTAAACAAGCTGCAGAGGTAAAATGTTTCTGAGAAATCCAACCACCATATGCTCTCCGAGAGCACCCAAGCTAAAGGAAGCTGAAACAGGTGAAGTTTATTCTCATGGTACAATGAGGCAGTTGAAGTACACTCACAGGGTGGAGCCAGTCATAAAAACCAACAAATAAAGCCTTTTCCCAACCTCTGGTATTCAGTGATACAAAAGCAAGCATCGGATCCATAGTAATTCTCCCACAGTGGGGGGATCGTTTCAACAGAATCATCCAGGAGGAGTACCTGAAGTATATCCCACACAACGACCCAGATGTAAGGGCGCTCGATGAACAGGTGTTCCCAAACATCCAACAGTCATATTTGCACATGGTACCCAGTAGAACTCCGGTTTTCCCTTGCATAGAGGTTCTGAAGTGGCTAATCGACCATACAGATGCACATAAATGTTTAATCAACGATGAGAATGGTGGGTGTTTCAGAGTTTTCCTCCCAACAGAAGTCCATAAATACTACAAGATCAAAGACCCAGAGGAACGACTAAACACATACTTCATGGTGAAGTTCTACGAATTCCATGACACCAACTAGTTGATGGCCTCATGGTGGAAGGAGGAAAAGAAGTTTACCAACTAGAGAAATGGCTGGTATGAGATGATTAACTTGAGGGAGCCATAAATCTATTTGATGGCTCTCATCTACCGACTATATGGAGAGAAGGACTGCTCCAAGTTTTCGGAAGCATGGATTCCCTTGGCATACACAGTGGCGATCTATGGAAGCATATTCAACTGGGAAGCGGTAATTTCCAAACAATTGATAATCTGTGTTCAGTAGGCTCAGACGCTGAAATAAGGGGAAACACCCATTTTCCACATGGCCTCATACCTGCTAGATGTCATCTGTGTGAGAAATGTCTTCTCCGGCATGAATTTAAGTTGGCATGTTGCAGATCTCCCGGTTCATGTTTATTTCAGCATACTATGGGAGAACAGGTATAAAAAATCCTACGCACTCATTTCCGATGAATTCATTGCTTGTATTCATTTTATTATATTTAAAAAGGAATGTGCGAGATTATCCACAACAACCAAGAAAATGGTAGCGACGGTAGGACACTATTATTTGGATGAACACTCAACCTATATCAAGGTGTTCAAGGCCACCAGAGCACCACATATACTACCCTATCATGTCCCAGACTGGCTAATTGTGGGAGAAATCTTCTATCAGACTATCCTGCATGGCTATAATGCCACACTAGTCAAGGAAAAGAAGCGGGCTTTCATACCCTACGGTTTCCATGTGGGGTTTTATTTGGTAAAGAATGTTGCTCAAGCCAAACAAGAAGGGCTAAGCTAACTTGAATTCAGGTTCTCGACAAGTTGATTCTGCAAGAACGACCCTAAAGGCCTAGTCCTCCAACATGCTTCACAGGTGTCACCCTGTTGGCCATACGTGCATGATAAATTTGAGGATGAAATTTTCCCAGAGTGCGCTCAGGACTAGGAAGAGGTAGTACAGAGGATGGCCAACCCAAATATGATCAGGTTCAAGGCCATGAGCATGGATGAACATGTTGATATTATGGTAGTTGTGGGAGGTATTTACCTCCATGTGTAAACCTGACAAGGATAGAATACTTCGGGAAGAAAGAAGAAACCCTAATGAGTTGGCTAATAACCCTAGAAGACTTGTCGACTCATGAAGATAATTTATATTAAGTTATTAGCCTCCAAGAGAAGAAGTCGGCCAGAAATAATATTATATATTGAACAGACGGATACCCAAAATGAGAAGTCGGCCCTGGCAGTTAGCCAAAATTAGTATAAATATAGGAGGCCAGTTCTCATTCTAGCAGACAGTCTCAAAATTGCAGTGCCCGGTCTTGTGCACATTGCAATTGCCCAGTTTCTGCGCAGGTTTGGAGGAGAGTTGTCGTTGCAGCTATTGCAATTAGCAATTACGCTTGGACTATCTCTTGGCTAGGGTTTGGACTATCTGATCATCTCTTGTTGGTGCGTTATCCTTGGGAAAGGTGTGCTACCCCTTTTTTGGCTATCTAGCCTAGGGTTTGCTTTCAGAATGATTCTCTGTCAAGGTTAAGGTGCTTGGAGGGTGGCTTCGACCTATGGTTGGGTGAAAAGGGTATTGTCAATGGTAAAACGAGCACACATATTTCATATTCTAACAGGTTATGGGCCCACACCTCCTTCATTCAGTCTAAGCGTTGGAAGTAAACATAGCCGCTAAGATATTGAACTCATTGAGGAACTGCCACTAGGGTTACTAGCAAAAGCAGCCTCCAAGACACTATCGCTAGGGTTACTAGAAGGAGCAGTTGCAGAAACCCTAATCCTCTTGTTGAGGCACATTAAGTGAATGGATTGACCTAATCTCCAGATAGATCAATGCACTCTAGCCTAGCACATCTCCTGATACTCTCAGCAAGCCAAGACGTGAAGTTTGAGTTTATGGTCAAATCTAGGGTTTGACCGAGTCAAAGCATACATGACTTATTCTATGAAGTCAGAGAACAAGTTAGATGGAGCCTTTAACTTCAGAGCGTGGAAGACAAGGATCGACCTCATCCTTGCTAAGAATAAAGTGTTGGATATCGTGAAGGGAAATATCATGAATCCAGAGTTTGAAGAAGGAAAAGAGAAGGAACCGCAGAACATTGTAGCTATGGAGAAGTTCAAAGACAATGATATCAATGCTATGAGTATCATAGTGGAATCTATAAAAGACCACTTGATACCCTACATCTCCCATATTGACTCATGAAATAAGATGTACGATGCCCTAACAAATCTCTTCTCGGTCAAAAACATTGGACAAGTAATGAGTTTGAAGAATGAGCTCCGTGACACGAAGATGAATGATGACAATAGCATAACATCATACTTTGTGAGAATCTCTCAGTTAAGAGATCAACTACAAGCTATTGAAGAAATCATCTCAGAGAAGGAGTTGGTAAACATAGTACTCAATGGTCTTCCCAAGATGTGGGATGCATTTTCTGCAAGCATGAACACAAGAAAGGAGTATCCGGCATTTGAAGAACTTTGGACTTGCTGTGCTCAAGAAGAATCAAGGATCAGTGCAAAAGAGAAACACCAAAAGAAGTACGATGATCAAGCCTTCAAAACAAGGTTCAAGAACTTCAGGAACAAAAGGAAGTTTGGTTCAAGGAGGAAGCCAAATCAAGAGAAAGACATTTCAAAAGTACAATGCTTCAACTGTCGAAAGTATGGTCACTACAAGAATCATTGTCCCGAGCTAAATAAAAGGAAGGAGAAACACGAAGCATCAATTGCCGAAGAAAAGGAACCTACAAAGAAGACTAAGCAGGATGGAAGAGACTT
>ML799785.1:86279-101840 GCA_009831015.1 Picea engelmannii
CCTTAAAGTATCCCTGGTTGTCCATCCACATCTGTGATCCTATGATGGAATATTTAGGGCATGGAATCTATAAGAAACTCCATGGACCCGAGAACTAAAGAAACACATGAAGATTCCAAGAAATAAAGAGAAGCCAGAACAACCAGTCATTGTATCAAGAATCATAAGATTGTCAACCTGATATAAACTCAATAAAAGCAATCAAGTAGAGGAAATGAAAGTCATGATGAAGAACAGTGAATGGAAGACTTATGAATGAAATAATTGTGAGATCCAAAACTAGAGGTTATCCCAGATGGAGGGAGAATACTATGATGATTATGTGTTCCATTAAACCAGACTTATCTCTACATGAGTCATTATATCATCCGCAACATCCATGAGTTGGATTTCTACATTAGATGAATGCAAAGAATGTTCTCCAGAGAAATTAAATAAAGAGCGTATGAAGAGAAATCTCAAGACTTTGAGGCATACCAGAAAGAGACCCTTGTATGCAGATAGAAGAAGTTAACTTGGTGGAGAACCTCCAGTGCACAGCAGAAGCATGGTGAAGATTTCCTATAACATCAAGATGATTACTCAATAGATCAAATCTCATGATGACAGAAGAAGTGTCACATGGATATGTTCCAGTTTTCCAACAATGATATACTCGATTGTTTAGAGCTACATGAAGCCTTCACAGAAAATTAGTGTTCCAAACTAAAGTACATTTGAAATCAAGAATTACATTATCCGTGATGAAGTCCAAAAAGGAGAAAGTGGTTCTCCAATACATATCTCCATAGATGAGCAGATGAGAAGACATTTTGGTAAAAGATGAAAGAGTTTGTGTACTCAAGTTGGAGCTCGTGGAGACGTCTTCCTTAGTGAAAAAGGAAGAGATGACTCCTAGGTTGGGAGGGAGCACTAAAATATTATTGAAGACATTCATTAAAAAATAGTCCAGCTTGGACAGATTCTTTCCTGTTCGGAAAGATTGAGATTTCTGACGGACAACGATTTCCCATTGTGGTTAACATGGGAAATGGTCCAGATTGTTGATGTATCATAGACAGCGATTTCCCATTGTGGTTAACATGGGGAGTGGTCTAGGTCAATCTCTCTTCTTGAGGGTTACTCAAGAAGATTGGCCCGCCTCGTCGGACAACGATTTCTCATTGTGGTTAACATGAGGAATGGTATGTTTTGGAGGTTGATACAGGACAGTATTTTCCTCTTGTGGTTAACAGAGGAACTGGTCTGGACAATCATTCCTTAGGGTTTATACATTCTCTCTAGGGTGCACTTTTATTAGTGTAGGAGGAATGGCCTAGAGTGGGGAATGGTCCAGGCTCAACAATTAGGGACAGACATTCCTTAGGGTTTATACATTCTCTCCAGGGTGCACTTTGATTAGTGTAGGAAGAATGGCTCAGGGTGGGGAATGGTCCAGGTTCATAAGACAGGACAATTATTCTTCCTTGTTTGAGAAGAATAGTCTAGATATCTCATTGTTCTACTCCAAGGGTAGATATTCTTTCATATCTCACAGACGTGAGTGAAATATTGGCCCAGATGATTCAGTTTATATCATAACATTGTTTCTGTATAGGTTGATATCAGATAATTGTTATGAAGAGTGTATGACAGTAGATGTATACTATTGTGGTGGATGTGTTCCACTATTCATGAATATACGTTACTGATCAAGTACTTGTTTTCTACTTGGTGTGGAAGTGTACCACTAGATTGTAGTTATGTACTACTATGGATAGACACAGTTGTGTTTTATTTTGTTTTGATTTCCTTGAAGACTATCAAGAAGTTTATTGGAAATAATTATCAGCCAGATGAATGATGAACAGAGATTTTCCAGACAGAAAATGGTTCAGAACACTTACTCTTCTAGATTAGAAGAATGGCTCTTGTATCACTCTGTGGAGTGAGCATCATGTCTGATTACTCAGATAGAGTATGGTTTCGAGAGATGATGCAACTGATGACGATGATGGTGCTCGTGATCTAGTCTATATAACTATGTCAATGCTACCGAGTGAATGGTATGTTTTTTGCTCAAAGACCATTACTTGCAATACCTCCCTAGCGAGGAGGGAGTGTTGATATTATGGTAGCTACGGGAGGTATTTACCTCCACATGTAAACCTGACAAGGATAGAATACTCTGGGAATCAAGAAGAAACCCTAATGAGTTGGCTAATAACCCTAGAAGACTTGTCGGCTCAAGAAGATAATTTATATTAAGTTATTAGCCTCCAAGAGAAGAAGTCAGCCAGAAATAATATTGTATACTGAACAGACAGATACCTAGAATGAGAATTCGTCCCTGGCAGTTAGATAGAATTAGTATAAATACAGGAGGCCAGTTCTCATTCTAGCACGCAGTCTTAGAATTGCAGTGCCCAATCTTGTGCGCACTGCAGTTGCCCAGTTTATGTGCATGTTTGGAGGAGAGTTGTTGTTGCAGCTGCTGCAGCTAGCAGTTACGCTTGGACTATCTCTTGGCTAGGTTTTGGACTATCTGATCAGCTCTTGTTGGTGCGCTATCCTTGGGAAAGGTGTGCTACCCTTTGGTTGGATATCTAGCCTAGGGTTTGCTTCCAGAATGATTCTCTATCAAGGTTAAGGTGCTTGGAGGGTGGCTTCGGCCTATGGTTGGGTTACAAGGGTATTTTCAATGGTAAAACGAGCACAAATCTTTCATATTCTAACAAAACAAGTGGAGACAATAGAGAAGTCGACTCAAGAGGCCCTCAAAGGCAGGGAAGAAATCAGAGCGTCAGATACTATAGAGGCACAGAGAAGGGGATTACTCTTGCTAGAAGGGGCACAAAGAATAATTGATCAGTTGTAAAATGACCATGATATGGTAGAGATATCAAGGATTCCTGTTGATGATACAATCGAAATCAGAGGAGATCCAAGTGGCCTATATCCAATACAACTTGAAAATATCACCGGGCCAGAAAAACCTGACGTTCCACCACCACAGATTAGATCACCAGGGGGGAATTCAACCCAGCCTAAGATAGCGACGACACCAAGTAGGACAAGTGTACCAAACCCCTTATTCGACTTAATAACCATATATGATGAGGAGGAGAGTTCAGAGGTGTCCCTGGTGACTCTAGTGTGGATTATAGAGGAAAAAGAACCCGAGGGAGCATCTACCCCAGGTCTTGATGCTCCAATTCAAAGCCTTCCACAGAGAAACCATGAAGTCGAAAGTGCCTTAGACACTGAGCTACTTGACTTGTCGAGAACCCCAATGGACAAATCAAGGGATGAACTAGGATGGGGAGGACAGAAAGAGGAATTTCCACAGCAAGAAATCGGCACATCAACAGTCAATTACCAAGTAAGTACCAGACCTATCCCTGATTCTTCATTTTTGGATGATATCCTACCAGCCGATGAGCAACAAATGGAATTCAATCCATCAGGACATATGGAAGAAGTTCAAGAATCCATCCTAGAACATATACACACATTCGGGAGCCTAGGAAATACTTTAATCTGGGGACAACAACAAATCCTCGAACCTGTTGATGAGTTCATTGTCATACAAGAAATAGCATATGACATGAAGAGAAAGGGCATCATGAAGAGGACCACTAAAAAGAGGAGGCTCACGCTAAAAGTTTTATTCTCATCACGACAAAGGAGAAGTTGCTCAACACTGAACACGCCAAGACATCTGAACTTATCAGTGTAGGAATGGCCATTATGGATGCCGCATTGAATAGAGAAAGAAGGGATGAAAAGGAGTTGGTCGATGCACTTAAGGAGTTAGAGCATCTGCGCCATTTGGAGAAATACTATTAGGACTCCACATAGGCCATAGTTTTTTTGAGAAGTGAGTTCCAAGACGCATATGCCAAATTCATGAATGAACGACACCTTTTCATTACAGGAATAATAGACTTCCAAGAAGACGTCCTTATGGCGCTAGCGACCAGTAAGGACATGGAAAGGTGGTATTAGAAGGCTCACCAAGAAGTATAAAGGATCGATTACATCAGCGCGGTTCAAAAGGGCTGAGACGCCGAAGAGCATGACATTCAAGTGTTGAGGGAAAAAAACATATATCGGATCAAGAAAGCAGCCAAATAATGGGTAAAAATGACCCAAGAACCTCAACAAAAGATTCAGGATAAGTGGGCCAATTGCGAAAAAGAGATGGGAAAAGATTAATCGAAAGATGAAAGACATCGGCCTCCCAAAATTTGGCCCAGCTGAAGACTTTGTCGACCTGCATGACATAGTCAAGCAACATGCAGAACAAGACTTGACATGGACAACAAAGATAGAAAATGTGGCGAGCATGGCACTAGGTCAATTACAACAGTTCATGGAGAATCTGATTAAGGCTCGAGTAGTTGTGCAGCGGTTAAGTGTTAAAATAGTCAAGTACAAAGCACAGGCAGTAGAAATGAAGGAGAGTCTTGCAACCCCGATGGACCAGCACAGGTTCCTATATGCCAACACATGTGAGGAACTCTTCGTCAAGTGGTCAGATTATGAGAAAATTTATCCACTTCAGTAAAACTACTTGATGATTCTTAGAGAACAAGGAGATGAAAGCACCATGTGGCGATATTTTTTTTTAATTAGCTTACACTTGAAATAGCTATTTTTAGTCAATGATTCATTATAAATAAGAGGATTGAACTTTTAGAAAAGGTTGATGGCTTTTGAAAAGACCCTCATTTTTGGAATTTTAATGAACTATTTCTAAACTACCTTAATTGAGAAGTCTTGTTTAGGACCGGAGACGAACTTATGTTTTCATCAAAGGCATTGTGTGATTGAATTTGAGGAGTGTTGGCACAGGGGAATACCCAGGGTTTAGCTCTAATAGTGCACCAACAAGCCCTAACTACTGGCCCTTTCGGCAACACCTGCGAAGAAGATGTAGTCTCACCCAAAGTAGCAATACGGGGTTGCAGGACACAGGTGTCTACAACCAGAGGAAATGCAAGTGGAATCAAGGAAACCATACATGGAGATCAGATTATTCTTTCCAAGCATACACCTACTTTGCACAGTTATATATCATATCTAACCTACTAATACATTATCAGAGTAACAGAGCAAAGAACACAACACCAATCACACACAACAACAGGATATATGTGGTTCACCCTCTTCCTAGGGCTACGTCCACAGAACTCTGCTTTATAATATATTAGGTGAAAGCTTACAATTCTATCTGCGCTCTTATCTTGCAGATCTCTCTCTTTGTCTCTTCTCTCTATCTCTCTTCCCTGCGCACCCAGCTACAGGGTTGATCTTTGCACCCAGTTGAAGATCTTACAATACAAACTTCTCTCACCACACGATACTTCTCTCTCGGCAATAACAACAATCACTCATCATCACATAATCGAACCCATATCATGTCCTCTTAACCTTTATTTATACATTACAATAGCTCACTGATAGCCTTAGGATGAAGCCTAGGTGAAAACCCTAGATACCAAAACCCTAGGTCAACTTGACCCATGTTTTAAGGGCTTCGCTAGCTTGTCTTTTCTTCCTTCCTGTGAGGTTCTCCAAAGCATCTACCGGTGGATTTTTTTGCTTGCTAAGTTGTCCACGATCCATATTCCTTGTTGATCTGTCTTCCTCGATCTCCTCATCCAATGACTTGCTCTCTCAGGCTTCGCTCCATCTTTTCTTCTTCTTTAACCACTTCAAACTGATCTCAGTCAACCTTCCTTTCGCGCAGTTCGTGTTTCACCTTTTCTTCTGTAATATTCACTTTCTTTCATAACCAAGGGCCAACAGGCCCCCAACACTCACCTATGACTTGTCCTGAGGCACTCTGATCTGAATATTTTGTTGTATCTCTACCTCAGACTGCGCAGCGTAGCTTGTGCTTCCTGCTATGTTCCTTCACCCTGTGTGCAGTCTGTCTTTCTTATGTCTGGTACCTAGTCTCAACTGCACCTAGTACCTAGACCCTTCTCCTTTTGTATTTACCAAGAGTTGTGAGGCAGTTGGTTGTCATAGTATAATTTCAATTGGCTCCCATTCACCAAACCTTCCTTCCACTCCCCATTCAAAGTCTTCAGCTGCACATCTCCTCCTTCTATAACATAGGCAACCTCATATGGCCCCAGCTAATGTGTTCTGAACTTCCATGGATGCTTCATGAACTTTCTATCATTTACCAATACCAAATCTCCTTGCTTAAATGATTTCTTCTTGATATGTCTATCATGGTAGGCCTTTTCACGTTCCTTTTAAACATGTTGATGGAATCCTACAATAAATCTATCTTCTTCTAGTTCGACCAACTGTTCCAGCCTATCTTGAATAGAATCAGTGTCATCCATATCTATAAAGGTTGCAATTCTTAAGCTAGGGACTCAATATTCCATGGGTACAACTACTTCTAGGCCATAAACCAACTTAAAGGGGGTTTGCATTGTCAGCTTCTTACAAGTAATTCTATAGGCCCATAATATTGTTGGTACTCTCAAATCCCATTCATCTCTATTTACACTGGAAATCTTCTTCAGTGTTGTCTCCAAGATCTTGTTGAAGGCTTCAATCGTCTTGTTCGCTTGTGGGTGGTAAGGAGTGCTCTTCTGATGGTGAACTTCAAATTCCTGAGTCAAGGCTTCAATAGTCTTATTAATAAAATGTGTACCTTGATCACTCATGAGAATCTTTGGGCATCCAAACCTGGTTATGATATAATCAAATATGAAACAGGAAGTTGTAGTTGCACTACAGTCCTTAACTGCTCTTGCTTCTTCCCATCTGGTCAAATACTCTGTCGCAGTGATGATGTATCTAGCTCCTATGCGGTTCCCTGGTGGGTTTATAGGTCCCACAAAGTCAATATCCCATTTCTAAAATGCTTGTAAAGTTAGTTGGGGTGCTAAAGGCATCTCATCTCTTATAGAAGGTTTCCCAACTCTTTCATATACATCACAGGCTCTATAGTATTCTTTAGAATCTATGTGTAAAGTGGGCTACCAGAGGCTAGCTCTAAGAACCTTTTGCGTTTTGTTTTCCTGTGTAGTGTCCCCCTGCGATGCCTTCATGAGATTCTGTTAAAATTAGTGGTCGTTCTACCTCCATAACACATCTTCTCAAGATCTCATCAGGTCCCATCTTATATAGTTGTCCATCTATAAGCAAAAAATCTGCAACGCGCACTACCAGTTGTTTCTTATGAATGATTGTGTATTCGCAAGGTGTTATTCCTATTGATAGGAACTGAACTATCTCAGTGAATTGATCATCAACCTTTCTAATGGCTAGAAACTGTGCATTCGACAGTGTATCCTCCAAACTAGTAGGTTCCTCTCCATGTTCCAACCTAGACAAGTGGTCGGGTCCCTTGTTCATCCTTCTTGGATTTACCACAATTTCAAAATCATATTCCTGAAATAACAGAAGCCATTTGCATATCCGTCCCCCTCACATTGGATTATTTACTAGGTATTTCAGTGTGGAGTGATCATTGAACATCTTAAAGTGTCCTCCTAACAAGTAGTGACGAAACTTCTGCAGCGCATACACCATGGCTAAAAATTCTCTCTCGATGGTGGTGTAATTTATCTTAGTTGTTGAGAGCTTCCTTCTAGAAAAGGCTAATAGGTGGTCAATATCTCCTGCTCCTGGTTGTGCTAACACTGCTCCTAGTGCAATAGAATATGCATCAACATGTACATGAAATTCCTTGCTCCAATCTAGAAAAAACAGAATAGGAACAATAACCATTTTATGTTTTAGTGTCTCGAAGCTCTGCTGACATTCTTTTGTCCATTGAAACTAACAATCTTTCTTCAGCAGCTTCTCCATAGGTGTTGTAATATGTGCATATCCCTTAATGAACTTCCTGTAGTATCCAGTATGTCCCAGCATAGTGCGCAACTATTTGACTAAAGTAGGAGGGGGAAAATCGACAATAATGGAAATCTTATATGGATCTACCAGTAACCCTTGCTTACACACAATATCTCCCAGCAGCACTCCAAAGGGAAAAAATAAGATGCATTTCTTCAGGTTCAGGGAAATCTAACATTCCCTGCAGTTATCCAACATTAGTCTTAAGCATTCAATATGGTTTTTTAATAAGCTAAAAACAGTCCAATCATCAAAATAGGCTTCCAGAAATTATTTAAAAACTCCTTGAATGCTTCAACCACCACCCTAGAAAATATGGCTGGTGCATTCTTCAATCCAAAAGGAATCACTGTGTATTGGTAGGATCCCCATTTTGTTGCAAACATGGTCTTATGGTGATCTTCCTTGGCAATTATGATCTGATGGTATCCTGAAAATCCATCGATGAAGGAGTAGACTTCCTATCCTCCCATGTTATCTAACACTTCATCAGTAAATGGTGTAGGGAATGGATCATGTAGGCATGCATCATTCAGATTCCTGAGATCTACACAGATTTTGATCTCTCCTGTTTTCTTATCCTAAACCACCATAGGGATAATCCACTCTGATCTTCAACAGGTTCTATGATTCCTACTTCTAGCGTTCTGTCTAGTTCAATCTTCACGTTCTCCTTATATTTAGGGTTCAATCTGTAAGGTCTTTGTTTAACTGGCCTTGCATATAGTTTCAAGGGGATCTTCATCTCTCCCATGGGCCCTTTAATTCCCTTCATATCAGTGAACTTGGTTGGAAACAAGTCTTGATATTCATGCAGTAATTATGTGATCTTATCAATAGTGGCATCATCTCAATAATCTCCAACATTAGCAAGCTTAGGTGCTTGCTCTGTTCCAATATTAACTTTCTTGATTTTGATTGGTTGTCCAATAAAAGGTAGTTTGACTCCTGGTCCTTCTATGTCTCATTGTCCTTCCATTTTTGTGATGTTCACCTTCCTAGGATCATTGTCTTCATCAGAATTGATATTGTAACATCCTTGCAATTTCTTAAGAGGTGCATTCCATTTATCCTCTTTTTTCTCCATAGGGAGGCTAGGTGCTTCCTCAAATACTTTATGTCTTACAACCTGTAAATCTTGATCTACCAAAGGGTGTTGAATTTCAAATAAAAATCTAGCTACAAAATTCTGAGTCATGCCTTGCCAGTCTACAGTGGTGAGGCATAGTTTCGCTTCAAGGTACCAGTTGATAGGCGTTGTGTCTAGAGTATTGATGAATTTATGCACCCACTATTCTTGAGAAATGCAGCTCTAGGCCTCCTCGCAACCTCGCACATGGTCTTTCGGATAGCTTTGACCTGTGTACCTAACTTTACATCCTTTGACTTGTTCTGAAAATCGTGTTTTCATCAAAGTGTGACATTATATCCAGTTCATGATGTTCCTTTTATGTGTTCCCCACCATCTCGCTGGAGTAGCTTTCAAAGCCTTGACCAGTGCCAACAGTCTCTATTGTACTGGTATAGTTTCTTCAAATTCTAGTAAGAAAGTTTCTAAGTGATTCAAACCATCAAATGTGGGTAAATTACTTACTATTGTGTCGATCCAACGAACTTCTCTGGTTAGTCTAGCACATCTCCGTGTAGATACTTCATACATTTTATTATGCCAGTTCTGCAGTGCTTCTTCTGAGTTTGATGAACATGTGTTGTCACTTCACCAGCTTAAATTCCCATATATTGTAGGATTAATGTAATCCTATTGTCTTTCTGTCAGTTTGTATATATTCTCCAACATATATGCGTGGTCTTCTTCTCTGATGGGCTCTGTGTATCTGGGACCTTCATCAGGATACAAAGGTGCGATGACCCTAAGTCCATCACCTTCAAACGTCATTCTTCTTTTCTTCAAGTCAGCAACAGTAGAACTGTTGAAAGCCCAATCAATTCCTAACAGCGTGGGGTAAAGACAGCTATCATCGACTATCTCAATCACCTCAAAGTCCACAAATGTTCTGACCCCATTAATGTCCACAGGGACATGTTCTAGTCTTCCGAAGGGGCACACAGCCTATTGATTGGCCATCCTAAGCCTGATGGGGGAATAGATCAACTTATGTTTTCCCATCAATGCCTAGGTCTTCTTCATCATAACATTGACCTCCGAAGCTAAGTCGAGGACCACATAATCTATATCATAATATCTGATCTGAGCATTCAGATGTATCTTCTTATTTGTCCTTCTCCTTTTGGATAGTTGATGTACTACTTTATTCAGTAGAGAATCTACCTTTCCTAGCTCATACTATCTGATCAAAGTTTGTAGCTCTTGTACATCACTCTCATCCTTTATCAAATTAATGCAAGTTCATAAGAATTCCATGAGTCTGCTTACGTATTTTCCTTCTCTAGGCGAAGCGGACTGATCAAAGGCCAGGGGCATTCCACATTCTCTCACTTATGGTTGTGCCTTTGATGAAGAAGTATGATATCTTCTAAACTCTTTTCTTGCCTCTTCAAATGTTTTCTTC
This sequence comes from Picea engelmannii, assembly GCA_009831015.1. Lineage (NCBI taxonomy): Eukaryota > Viridiplantae > Streptophyta > Pinopsida > Pinales > Pinaceae > Picea > Picea engelmannii. The sequence continues at coordinate 96,680 of ML799785.1, forward strand.
TCTCTTTTTGGATCAAACTCTTATGTCTTCTCTGTAGCTTTTCTGACTCCTGATTGTTCTATAGTCTTCCCTGGAGTTACCATGTCTTCTCCTATAACATCACCTCCTCTAGTGATAACAGTGACTCTGGGATTTGCTCCGCGAGGTTATGCTGTGATTAGTTGTACTTGTTGGTTTCCTCCTCGAATTTCCTGAAGTTTGACTAACAGTGCGAGATAATATTCTATGACATGTTCAAATGAATTGCAGTAACTGCAAGTGGTACAAGGGTTTTGAAAGTCCCTTGCCAAATGACCTGGATGTGCGCAGTTATAACAAATGATCTAACATCTACCTCGACCCATGCCTCCTCCTCTTCCTCTTCCTTTGAATCCACCACGAGGGTTAAAGTTTCCTCTTCCTGGAGAGTTATATTGCGTAGTGTTTCCTTCTTCCTGGACTTCACCTTGAATTTTGTAGATATCCCTTGATCTTTCATGTAATGGGTCGTAAGCTCTAGAGTCCTTCTCATCATGACCCGCAAATTTACAGAATGTGTAGTAGAGGTTCGTAGGTGTCTAAACATACTTTTGCATGTAATAGCATTCTCTAGGGCGATGTCTATTTCTACATACCTTGCACCAAGGTAGAGTAACTTTCTTCAAAGGGCTCAGAGCTCCAGAAACCAAATATTCATAAAATAGGGGACAATGCTCCTTGTCATGGCCTTCTGATTTGCATCTAGTTCACCAGATGTCTTCTCTCTTATCTTTTCCCTTATCTTTTTTCATATCTTCGACCTGCAGTGATAAGATAGTTAGTTGACTCAATATTTGACTCATACCTGAGCTGGATTCTGCCATAGGAGTCAATTCAAGTTTCATGGCGATATCCAACGCCTCAGCGTGCGAAGCAATCTTCTGTTGCATCATAGGGAATCTGATGTGTGGTAGGAGGGCAGCAATGAACCATTCATTGTTCTTCTCGTCTAGGATATGAAAACTCAAATGACCTGTCAAGGTCTTAAACCTCTTATCAAACTCCCAAACCGGTTCAACGAATTTCTGTTTGATTTCTTTCAAATCTGTGATGCACTATGATTCCGACTTGGGTTTCTTGAATTCAACAATCAATGCAGTCTTAATCTCATTCAGCGGTTTCAGCTAGACAATTCCTTATACGAAATTCATGTACCAACTCAGTGCACTATCTCTCAGGGTAGTACTAAACTGAGCTCATTTAATAGCTTCATCGGTGACATTCTTAATACTCCATACAGCTTCACATAGAAACCAATGTTGGTCAAGATCTTCAAATACATCTCCTCTAAAGGTGGGTAACCTCATCTCATCTTCCATAGATCTTCCTAAGGTTCCTAACTGAGTATGCACTTAACCACTTGTACCAATGCTTTGAGTGTTTTGATAACTTAGGTTACTCTGGTTACTTAATGTTGTTAAAACAACAGGGGGTGTAATAGCACTTATTTCAACAGTCTGCATAGTCCTTGAAGTTTCTGACTCTTCTCGGCAAAGTTATTCGGTCTTCTCTTCTTCTTCCCTAGCGGACTCTGAATGTTCCTCGTTCAACAACTCTTATTCTTCTCCACTGTAGAACCCTTCTTATTGTGTTGGTTCGTGACTCTGCTCGAACAAGTTCACCAGAGGAACTTCTATGAAGGTTCTCCCACTGCGTGTGTGTCCGACCTCTATGTCATTGTCACTATCTGAATTCTTGAACATTATCTTTTTCAATATGACCCACTATTGTGTCTTCAAGATGTTCTTCTCATGCAATAACACCCTGATATTCAACTTCAAGAAGTGTAAAAATTTTCCTCTCGGCCCCTTAAAGAAATATATCTCTGCTTGGCTATATGATTCTACCCTATCAATAGAAAATTTTGTGATATACCCTCCAATGGTACTATCAAACCAGTGATTTGTTGATCTTGCCATGGCGTTATCAACTCTCTTGACCTTCTTGATCAGCGTCGACGTCCAAACCACATGCGGTCTAGATCGGATCTCAAACTGGGTGTCTGCTAATCTGGCCAGCCACTCGTATAGCTCCTTATGAATCCCTCCAAAGAAAATCATGTGTATATAAGAAAAGATATACCTTCCCAACCAGTCTTTTGTGATAATATTAGGGTTCTTATTCTAATCTTCTATGAAGTCCTTCTCTTTTTCTTCTATCCACTTCTGAATCTCTGTCTTCGATGGAAACCACCTTGACATTCCCTCAAGAAGATCTTGGTCTCGGCAACAGAACCATTTGTTGGCACATGGGAAAACCCAGGGTTCAGGTCTAATAGTGCACCAACAAGCCCTAACTACTGGCCCTTTTGGAAACACCTACGAAGAAGATGCAGTCTCACCTGAAGTAGCAATAGGGGGTTGCAGAACACAGGTGTCTACAACCAGAGGAAATGCAAGTGGAATCAAGGAAACCATACATGGAGATCAGATTATTCTTTCCAATCATACACCTACTTTGCACAGTTATATATCATATCTAACCTACTAATGCATTATCAGAGTAACAGAGCAAAGAACACAGCACCAATCACACACAACAACAGGATATACGTGGTTCACCCTTTCCCTAGGGCTACGTCCACAGAACTATGCTTTATCATATATTAGGTGAAAGCTTACAGTTCTATATGCGCTCTTAGCTTGCATATCTCTCTCTTTGTCTCTTCTTTCTATCTCCCTTCCCTAGGCACCAAGTTGCAGGGTTGATATTCGCACCCAAATGAAGATCTTACAATATAGACTTCTCTCACCACACGATACTTCTCTCTCAGCAATAACAAAAATCACTCATCATCACATAATCGAACCCATATCAAGTCCTCTTTACCTTTATTTATACATGACAATAGATCACCGACAACCTTAGGCCAAAGCCTAGGTGTCAAAACCCTAGATACAAAAACCCTAGGTCAACTTGACCCATGTTTTCAGGGCTTTGCCAACCTATCTTTCCCTCCTTCCCACGAGGTTCTCCAAAGCATATACTAGTGGATTTTTCTGCTTGTTGAGTTGTCCACGATACATCTTCCTTGCTGATCTATCTTCCTCAATCTCCTCGTCCAACAACTTTCTCTCTCGGGCTTCGCTCCATCTTTTCTGCTTCTTTAACCACTTCGACCTGATCTTAGTCAACCTCCTTTTGCGCAGTTCGCGTTTCACCTTTTCTTTTGTAATATCCGCTTTCTTTCATAACCAAGGGCCAATAAGGAGGAATTACTTCCGAATTTATTTCTTGAATGGATGTTGTAATGAGTAAGAGTTTCTAAATCTATTGACAAGTTAGTTGTTTCAATATGTTTTGTAGTTCTTGTCTCTAATGATGAAAGAAAATCATTGTTTTAATGTGTGATTAATGCTAGAGCTAAGGAAACTATTTTTCTTGCCATTATTTTATTGCATGTATGTTTTCTTTCGATAATTGTATCTCGTCCAATAATTGAAATACCAACAAGTTAATGTATTAGTACTAGGCTTGTCACAGGTGTAAATATCTTTACCTGCATGCTTGAGCACTAGGGTTATCCCAAGCTCAGCCTTCTTCAGTAGTTAAGAACCCCCCTTTTACCAGCTAGTTTATACCAACACACACTTTTTTATCAAACACGTCTAATAAAAGAAAATACAAAAAAGAGAATGCTCAAACTGAAGGAGGAATTTTCATAAGAAGATATCTTGTAAATCACTACATAAAGCCCATCGATAAATCAGATGGATCGAAATATCTGGAGAACCATTCCACTATCAAACGTTGCAGAGTCTAATTGGGCCTTAGTGGCGGGTTTGGTTCTTGTTGTTGAGTTAAAGGGATTTAGGACCCCTCAACATAAATATAAACGTATTTGATGAATTCTTATGAATTACTTACACCAATTGACAATGCAAAGTAAGAAATATGTTTCAACTCACTTCAGTAGGGTAGTGAATCCTTTGTCTGACCAACCAAATATTAATTTGATTTCTAATAATATCAATGTGCATGCAAGTTTTGAGGTTCTACTTGCACTCAATCTGAACACGGGTGTCTTCACGGCTTGCTTGATTAAGTCTTTCGGGTTGTTATCATTAATATTACGTTGGTGGTAATTACCCTTGCTATCATCATTACTGTCAACCATATGATCATTATCGTCATCATTGTTTCCATGCCTAAATAAATCTATAATAATTTCATTCAATCCTTCTTCATGGACTGCATTTTTACTATCATCATCATCATTAAATATATGTGGCATGTCATCATTGTATGTTAATCTCATCGACTCTTCAAACTTATCAGTTGGTAGTATTGTCTTCAATGTTTCTCTTTTCTCCCTGGTATGGTTTAAAGGATGGTTTGGATCATCCCATCCAAATCTCAATAACCCAGTTTTATCTTGGGTATTAGTAGGTGTATCATCAATGTCTTCTACCTATTAACAAACACAAGCATTATTTAATGTTTGGAAAGAATTGGATATATCACAAGTGTATCAATTTAAAATAAATATAATCAAATATATTGTCTTAACCAATAAGAATAAAGAATGTATGAACATATATACATCAATTTGATGCAGAAGCATCGCTTCATGTTAGCAGTGTGCCAGCTAGCCATCACATCCAGCACACATTTAATGGAGAAAGAGAGAGGCGCAACCCTCTCAATTTTGAAATTCGAAATTTCAATAAATGTTGTAAGGCTTTTAATGCAAGACCATGCCTTTTTACAGGTAGTGGTTGAGGTTTCCTTTAATGGTTACCTACAGCTACGTCCATATCAGTCAGGATTGGACATCCATTTATGTAATGTAGTCGTAGGAGTTGTTATGTGATAGCAATAGCTAAGAGACGGTGATTGAGGATAAGCTCATGGGAGCCCTCATTTTGTAATTAAGAAATTAGAGTAGAGAGTTAGGAGGAGAGACCAGAGCAGAGAGGTCTCGAGAGAGAGCTGAGATTTGTTACAATCCAGCCTTTGTAAACACATTTTGTATAGACATTTGGAGATTAATACAAAGAGAATTTTTTCCTGCCATATATTGTCTATATGTGTTTGCATGTTTTTATGCATTTCATGTTTTGAATGCATAACTGGTGAAGTATTTCATAAGTTTCAATTTATTCTCGTCTTTGAGTTTCTGAGTGAAAAGAGTGCACATAGT
>ML799785.1:111286-123267 GCA_009831015.1 Picea engelmannii
TTATAAGTTATAGTGACCAGGGGTTGTGTAATCTTCTTCCTAGGGATCTCTATCACATCTTGTTGGGAAGACCATTGCAGAACAACAAAGGCACTATCCATAATGGTTGAAAGAACACTTACTAGATTGATAAATATGGGAAGAATTTTGCACTACATCCCATGGAAGAGGAGAAAGAAGGAAATGGTAAAGTGATGTTGTCTCAAATATTAGGATTTGTAGTCAAGGCAAAGGAACCAAAGTGCCTAAGTTTCATTGTGAAACAAGTAAATGACAAAGGAAATGAATAGTAATGCAATAACATGCAGGGACAAAATAGTGAAATAGGTTGAAGAAAACTGGAAGTGAAAGAAGTTGGAGAAGAAGTGGATAACTAATTTAAAGAAGGGGAGAAGGACAACAAGCATCTCTATAGAAACATGGGCCATTGTTACTTCCTAAACTAGCACCCTAGTGGAAATTCCAACCACAGGTGCTACCTTGGGGCAACAAGATGGAAATTGCACCATTGTCACCACAGTACAATATCCCCTTCGCTTTAGGATAGATCCAAAGTCCACAGGGGCTATCCCCATCTACAAATCATAGATTTGTGAGTAAATATCTTAAGTGAATTAATACCATGAAATATTATGATCTAAGCATCATTATCAAAGATTTGTCAATGCTCAAAGTTGTCAAAAAGTGATGGTAAAAAATAATCTCTAACTTTCCTCCTTCCAACAAATCCTAGAAAGGTTGGACAGTTCAAGCGTCAATGCCAAAGAATCAACCTTTTCATTAAACATTCTAGGCTTCACTTCTAAGGATAATGCATCAAACAATTCCATGGTGTCCCATATAACATTCCTATACATTTTGAATCTGTCATTTTTGCATGCAAACTAAATTTTTACTTGTAAGATCACCAAATTAGAGTCGCCTTGGATTTTCAAATTTTAGTTCCCATATCCTTTGGCATATTCAATCCAAGTAAGAGATATTCATATTTTGCCACATTATTTGTTGCTTCAAATTCTAAACAGAAGGTGTAACGTGAAGTATCACCATGAGGGGATGTGAAAACAATTCCTTCATCAACCCCCATTATAGAATTAGCTCCATCAAAGTTCATCTTCTAAGCAATGTTAACATTTTCTCATGGAGCTACTTTAGTTGCTAATATAGTATAAGATCCTAGGTCATCTTCATAGCAAACCAATTCATTCATAGGATCTTGGGGGTCTTCCACATGATACCTTCTCATTTGATCACAATGTAAAGTTACAAAGTTATTTCCAAAAGTAGGAATGGTAGCATAAGACATGTCCATTTGGATACTACCTCCTAGATAAACAACCCATTTACAAGATAAAAGCATTCCCCACACATTTGAAACATCTATAAAAACTACATCTATTAACAAAGAGATCTCTGGGTAAATTTCCAATTTAACATGGAGTCCCATGATAAAGCTAGACACTTTAACTTCTCTGGAGTCCAATGGACATATATTTCTATAAGGTCTTGTGGTTTTCAACCCCAACTTATTTGTGACCTTTAATGACATCACACCGTTTGAGGCTCCAAAGTTCAACATACAATTATGTGAAAGAAAGTCATTAACTAATAATGACATGAAGAAAGGTTGGTGACTTGCATTTATTCTTCCTTATTGATTCATGGATTGGAAAACAACATTGCAATCTTCATTATCATCTACAACTTGGTTTGGTTGATTGATCTCTTCAAGTCCGAGAACTTCCTTTATCCAACTTTTTATGGTAGGAATATTTTCTAGCTCCATTATAGGGATGAACATATTAGTATTATTCATCTAGATGGTTACATCCAACTTTAGTTCAAAAGGATTACTTGTTGAAGAAACTTATTGAGGCCCATTCACACTTGGTCCCGCATGTTGAGTATCTTTCTTAGGAAATTTCACAAGACCTTGTTGACGTCCTTGAGGAGGGTTGTCTTTTCTTCTTTGGTAGGTAAAACCTTTATACCTATTAGCCCACATATTTTGGGGTACTTCTCAAGATGTCCTTTCTCCAAATACTCTATTTTCTATCTCTACATCTATGGAATTTCCCTAAACTTGTTGCATATTTTCTTGGGACAGGGGAATTTCTTCCTCCCTTTAAATAAATTTTTGCAAGAATCCAAATATTTTTCATCATCTTGAGCACTTGCCTTGACCATCTCTAAATACATTGCACAAGTCTTTTCCTCGCGGAAGTCTCCACAAGATTGGAAATAAGTGTTGATGATTATAGCTACGTGAGACATCCTCCAGGACACAGACTGAGTGAGTCAGCCTATGAGAGAGACCATGAGTTGGGTGTTCCCATGAGATGGGTGTGTTGTTCCTCTATGAGATAGAGATGGAACACTATGTTCCCTTGTGTGGGGTGATGAATCCCATGAGTTGGGTGTGCCCATGAGATGGGTGTGTTTTTCCTCTTTGAGATGGAGATGGAATGTTGTGTGCCCCTGTGTGGGGTGAGGAACCCATTATATGGGTGTGTCGTTCCTCTCTGAGACGAAGATGGAACGATGTCTACCCCTGTGAGGGGTGAAGGATCCCATGTGATGGGTTTATTGTTCTCCCCTATGTAGAGAGTTGAGATGATGCAGTACTCCAGATGATTCTCCTATGAGACTCAGTGAGATAGAGATATATTGAGTAGGACGTCCCTGTGGTTGAGCACAAGTGGACATGATCTTAGTGGTTGAGCACTAGTGAGTGTGTATCTAGATGATTCTCATGTGAGACGCAATGAGATAGAGATATGTTGACTTGGAAATCACTACGGTTGAGCACAGGTGGACGTGCCCCTAGTGGTTGGGCCCTAGTGGGTGTGTGATACCCCTTGCTATATTTTCTAAGAGCCAAAATTATCTATAACCCTAATTGTGATGTAAAGGGTACAGGTCAACCCCACCATAAAGTGAAAGATAATTAATATGGTAATTATTAATTATATTTTGAGTTATTGAGGTCGGCCATGTTGTCCCAATAGAAACCACTTTTGATGTGTCCATTCTAATATAAATAAAGGTGATTTCCCCATTGAGGAAATATAACACACATGTGATTTTGGAAATTTTAGCAAGTACAAATTATAGGGCTGAAGTGCACACCTCTCTTGGGTGCTAGCCTTCTTGGTTTTGTGAGCACCATTTTGTGTGCTAGTTATATGGTGTGGGAGGTCTTTCTCTTGAAGAATATAGAAAAGGATTGGCTGGGTTTTCTTTCCTTGTTGAGAAGGGTTTCACATGATAATTCTTGTGTACTTGTGCATGGTATTTCTTCTTGTGATCTTGGTTACTGCAACAAATTGTTTATGGTGTAACTGCAATTGTCTATGGTTTAAGTAAAATGATAAAAATGAAATAAACTTCATGCTTGATCCTAGCCTAGTGAAAAATCAACATGGAATCAGAGCATAGGTCTTGAAGAACCCATTGCACAAGTATCTACCAGTCATCCTCCAACTTTTGCAAAATCGTACGACCCTCTAAGGGTTTCCAAAAAATATGTACGACCCTCTTCTTTTGGGTGTTTCAGTACTTCACACTTGGACATTGGGGCTGAAATTTGGACAGGAGTGTACGGCCTCCTTCAGTGCACCTCCAGAAACTCTCAAAGTGAAATTCCAAGAATTTTGGATTTTTGGCCCTAGGGTTTCTAGGGTTCTGCAATTTTCTGCAGATTTTTTGTTTTAGGATTTCTGCAGCTCTTTGAAGAAGATTTCAAGCTTAGTTGTGTTCTTCTTGTTGGCAGTCATAAACCCAACAAAACCTAAGGTTTCTAGCCTAACCTAGCCATTAGTTTTTCTACCCCAGTTGACAAGGGTTTGTGAAGAATTAAAAAAATATGATGAATAGAACTATGATGGAAGATAAGTTTGATGGATCAAGCAACTTCAGTTCCTGGAAGTCAAGACTTCAGAGGAAGACTTATTGTGGGTGATACAAAAAGTTTTATTAGATACAGATACCAATGAAGAGAAGGATGAAAGGAAGGAAGATGACGTCAAGGCATTGAAGAATATGTTTGAGAGTGACAACACCCTCAGAGCTCTTACATTGAAGGGTCAAGCTTCAAAATATCAAGATGACAAAAGGTGACATTGTTGCTATCTTCTTCATGAAGATGTCAGAGATCAGCTAAGTTTCATTGGAGAAATCATATAAGAACTCTCAGGTATGCGCTTGTATATATTATTTGTATCATTGTCATGAGAGTACTTGCAAGAGGAAGGAACCTTTGTTGCAATTGTGGATCCAGGGGGATCTCAATGCATTCAGAGTAACAATACACTGGAAGTAAAGACTCTAGGTTTGATTGTTCTAATTATCATGCCTCTAACTTACATTTCTAAGGTTGCTATATTACAAGTAGGTATTGTAGTTGTGACAACAATCCTTAAATTGTTTTGATTCTAGAGATGTACTCATTATTCTCCTCTAGGAGATATTATTGTTTTTTGTTTCCATTTCCTTTGTTTTCTTGTTCCAGGCAGGTTAACAACAAAGGAAGATGTTTATCCTTCAGACTTCAGAAGGAGTCACTTGACTTAGAGGGGGCCAAAACTACTTGAGAAGGAGGAATAATAGAACCATGATTGATGCAACCAAAGCAATGATACATGATCAGAGTCTACCTATGATTTTGTGGGTAGAAGAATGCATGACAACATTATATGTTCAGAACACGAGTTCTCACCAGAATTTGAAGAGCATAACTCCTGAAGAAGCCTTCACCGGAGTGAATCTTGATATTGGACACTTCAGGATATTTGGGTGTTCAGTATATTTTCATGTACCCAGAGAGAAGAGATCCAAGCTAGACCCCTCAAGGAGGAAGGGTACATTTGTGGGATACAGTGAATCTTCGAAGGCATGTCGAATCTACATTCCTTGTCAGAGACAAATTGAGATAAGCAGAGATGTTACCTTTGAAGAAAAAAATAGCCTTCCAAATATCCAGAGAATCTTAGATGGAGATTGGCAGTGAGACAATACCTTCTCCCCATTCAGCAGCTCAGAGGGAGACAAACATTATTACAGTTGATCCAATTGTTCCAGCTGATTCAGTTGCTCTAATTGATATGCCCAGAGACATTACAGTAGGGCATAAAAGGCTTGCTTGGGCTTGACATACACTACAGGAGGCAGAAGGACATGCAACCCCTCAAGGGACATCCCGGGAGAGTAAGAGACCAAAGATATTTTCGAGCTACCTTTCAGCCATGAGCCACATCATTGAATCTAAGCCTTCTTGTCATGGAAAAGCTACATGTGAACAGGTATGGAAAGATTCCATGATAGAAGAATATCAATCTATCTTGAAGAATGATGTATGGGATATAGTTCTGAGACCAGAAGGGAAGTTTGTAGTGACTTTCAACTGGATTTATCAAATCAAGCATGTAGTTGATGGAAGTATCGAGAAATATAAAGCGAGATTTGTAGCTAGAGATTTGTAGCCAGAGGGTTCTCACAAGTAGAGGGAGTTGACTATGATGAAACATTTTCTCCAGTAGCCCTATACTCTTCCATCCGTTCTGTCATTGCACTAGTTGCATCCATGGGTTGGAAACTACATCAGATGGATGTAAAGACAACCTTTTTCAATGGTGATATTGAGGAAGAAGTTTACATCAAGCATCCAAAGGGATTCGTGACATACGATGAGAAATCATATGTACAGGTTGAAGAAACCCTTGTATGGACTAAAGCAGGCACCTCATGCTTGGTACGAGAAGATGGATGGAATCTTGATGAGTTTGGATTTCAGCAAGAGTGTTGATGATCAAAACCTATATTATCATATTGTTGGTGAAAAGTGCCTGATCTTGGTTCTGTATGTGGATGATTTATTCCTTACCGATTTAGAAAGACTCATTGTTGAATGCAAGCGAGCATTGACTTATGTTTTCGAGATGAAGGATCTGGGTATGATGCACTACTTCTTGGGACTAGAAGTATGGCAGAGAACTGATGAGATTCTCCTAAGTCAAGGAAAATATACATTAGAGATATTCGAGATGATGGACTGCAAATCCATGCCTACACCAATTATGATGAACTTGAAGAAGATGAATGAGGCTTCTTCTGATTCAGATGAGATTGATCCACATGTGTACCAAAATTTTATTGGATCATTGATGTATCTGGTTAACACCAAACCTGATATATGTTATGCAGTGAATGTGCTTAGTCAGTTCATGAGTCAGTCGAGACAGACTCACTGGATAGCAGGGAAGCATGTATTGAAATATCTACGAAGCACTGTTGGATATGGCCTGAGATATGCCTCCAGTGTAGACTTGAGGTTGTAGGGATATGCCAAAGAAGATTGGGCAGGGAGCACAGTGGACCAGAAGAGCACATCCATTTGTTGTTTTACCTTGGGTTCTGCCATGGTTTCTTGGCACAACAGGAAACAGAGCTTTGTGGCCTTGAGTACCACAAAATCAGAGTATATAGCATTGAGTGTGGCATTCCATGAAGTAGTGTGGCTTCACTATCTCTTGATAGATTTATTTGATCATGAGTTGGATTCTACCATTATTCATTGTGATAACCAAAGTTGTGTGAAGCTCTCTGAGAACCTTGTGTTTCATGATAGATCGAAACACATTGAGATAAAATATCAGAGACATGGTGTAGAGAAAAGCAGTATACGTGCAATACCTTCCTACACGTGAGCATATTGTAGATATCTTCACCAAACCGCTTTCCAAGATGAACTTCGCGTACTTTTGTAAGAGACTTGGCCTGGTGGAGAATACCTCCCTAGCTGAGAGGGAGTGTGGATGGTTACATCCAAGACAAAGTTCGAGTACTTTTGTGAGAGACTTAGCCTGGTGGGGAATGCCTCCCTAGCTGAGAGGGAGTGTTGATGATTACAATTGCGTGAGACATCCTCCATGACATAGACTAAGTGAGTCATCCTGTGAGAGAGCCCATGATTTGGGTGTGCCCATGACATGGGTGTGTTTTTTCTCTCTGAGACAGAGATGGAACGTTATGTTCCCCTATGTGGGGTGAGGAAGCCCATGAGTTGGGTGTGCCCATGAGATGGGTGTGTTGTTCCTCTTTGAGATGGATATGGAACATTGTGTGCCCCTGTGTGGGGTGAGGAATCCCATGAGTTGGGTGTGCCCATGAGATGGGTGTGTCATTCCTCTCTGAGACGGAGATGGAAAGATGTTTACCCCTATGAGGGGTGAAGGAGCCCATGTGATGGGTTCACTGTTCTCCTCTATGTAGAGAGTTGAGATGATTTGATACTCCAGATGATTCTCCTGTGAGACTCAGTGACATAGAGATCTGTTGAGTAGGATGTCCTTGTGGCTGAGCATAGGTGGACGTGATCCTAGTGGTTGAGCACTAGTGAGTGTGTATCCAGATGATTCTCCTATGAGACACAGTGAGACAGAGATATGTTGATTTGGACGTCACTATAGATGAGCACAAGTGGACGTGCCCCTACTGGCTAAACACTAGTGGGTGTCTGAGATCCCTTTCTATATTTTCTAAGAGTCAGACTTACCTGTAACCCTAATTGTGATGTAAAGGGTACAGGTCGGCCCCACCATAAAGAGAAAGATAATTAATGTAAAAGATAATTAATATGGTAATTATTAATTATATTATGAGTTATTGAGGTCAACCCTGTTGTGCCAATAGACACCACTTTTGATGTGTCCAATCTAATATAAATAAAGGTGATTTCCCCATTGAGGAAATATAACACACAAGTGATTTTGGAAATTTCAGCAATTACAAATTCTAGAGCTGAAGTGCGCACCTCTCTTGGGCGCTAGCCTTCTTGGTTTTGTGAGCACCCTTTTGTGTGCTAGGTCTATGGCATGGGAGGTATTTCTCTTGAAGAATATAGCAAAGGATTGGTTGGGTTTTCTTCCCTTGTTGAGAAGGGTTTCCCAAGATACTTCTTGTGTACTTGTGCATGGTATTTCTTCTTGTGATTTTGGTAACTGCATCAAATTGTTTATGGTGTAGCTGCAATTGTCTATGGTTCAAGTAAAGAGCTAAAAATGGAATAAAATTCATGCTTGAGCCTAGCCTAGTGAAAAATCAACAATAAGGAGGCTCATGGTCAATCATGTTGGTCGGTTCCAATGTTGCAGGAGGGCCCCGATACCCATTCCTGGGGGGGAACATGTTCTACTATTGATTCCTTTCCATTTGCACAATCCTATTATGTAATGCATTAATTGTTTGCGTGAAATTCGTCTCTAATCTCTACATTCCTTCCATGATGGTGGCTAAAGGATCAAGGGATGGCTTAGTAGTATGGACGGTTCTTGACTTAGGATTGACCCTAGCTCTAGGAGGGGTTAGGATATCTGGCTTCCCTGCTAAAACCCAATTATCATCTATGTTCTTAGCTAGTTTTTAGCATCCACTAGATATGTTGTATTAGCTTCATTTAGAAAGAAATTGAATTGGCCTTGGAAATAATTTAGATAGTACAACAAGATAGTGGTTGGGGTAGGTTGATGACTTTGAGGGATATTTTGGAATATTTTATCAAATCTAAAACTAAATTCATCTATAGTTGCATTTTCATTTATCCTCATATTAGTCAAAGCATTCAAAAGAAACCTGGAATCTCTTTTTTCCAACCATCTACTAAATAAAGCATATTTACAAGCATCAAGAGAGTTAATACAATTATCAGGTAATTCAATAAACCACTTTCTAGTATCTTTATTCAATGATAAAGAAAATCATTTATAAAATACATCAATATGTTCAAATCCAAGCGCGCTAGCAAAATCCATGAAAACATCCCAATGTTCATTAACACTAACAACATTATCACTATGAAATAAAGGCATACTTTCCAATGATTTAGGCATTTCATGAGGTTGACTAGCAATATTAGAGAAGTCAAATGGTTTGTAACAATCAATCAACCAAGGAGCAACCATTTGATTTTAATCATAAAGACAATTGAATTATCAACAAATAATCTTCATATGTCTTGCAGAGATTCAAGTCATAATTGATTATTAGCTTATATTGTCTTAAGCCTAAATCTTCTTCATCTATAAACAATTTCAAGTTTAGGCACAAGATGAAGTTAACCTTGGGTGTTTCTTCTTGCAGTTTATCTCTTCAAGTTTCTTTATGTTGAGTCGCCAGATGAGATATTTAAATTAGCATACACAACATTCTCATTGAGATACACATGCAAGATGAATCCCAACAACTAGGAAATGGACTATATCCCCGACAACGACGCCAAAAATGTCGCCACCTAAACTAACACCCTAGTGGAAAGTCCAACCATAGGTGCTACCCTGGGGAAACAAAATGGGGATTGCACCATTTTCACCTCAGTGCAATATCCCCTTCACTTTAGGCTAGCTCCAAAGGCCAAGAGGATATCCCTATCTACCAATGATAGAGTTGTGAGTAAATCTCTTAAGTGGATTAATACCATGCAAGCTTATGATTTGGGCATCATTATCAAAGATTTTCCAATGCTCAAAGTTGTTGGGAATAGATGGTCGAAAAATAATCTCTAACTTTTTTCCTTCCAATAAATCTTGACATGGTTGGATTTTTGGAGCTTCCACTCCTTAGAACTTAATTGACATATCTTTCTTGGAGCATATGGTTTTGTAAATGTTTTTTTCTTTGTAAATGATTGTTGTCAGTTCTTGAAGCTTATCTATCTTGGTTCTTGTTTGGTGCATAAAGATTGATGTTGAAATGCTCAAGTCTTCTACAAGCTAAGTAAATCAATCCATTTGAAAGGTAAAATCTACCACTTGGAAAGAAGAAGTTTTGGGGTAATTCATCTCCTTCCTGCGTTGTTTGATAATTATTTGGTGCCTTGCTTTGTTTATCCATCTTGGAACCCTAGCAAGAAGTATTAGATAAGTTTATCAAGCCATAGTTGATCTTGTTGGTGAAGGTTGTTCCCTTGAGGATCCCTTTGTGTTGGGCCTTGATTTCCATTGTTGCTCTTGATTGGATGAGGGATTATTCTTCCTCTTGGTTATAATCTCTTAGCCCCAATCCTTGAATCAAATAGACCAATTGTTAAGAGGGTTTCTTCTTGGCTCCATAAGCCTCTTTGATTCACCTTGACTTTGTTTCCCTTGTTGGATTTGGCACTAATCTCTACGTCCTTCCATCACCAATTTTAAAAACCTAAAAAACCCCCAAAGCTTGGTTTTACTAAGGCTGCTCTCATTTCACTGTGTGTCTCATTGCTTAGCCTTAGTAATCCTACTAGGGATAACCCCCTTTCAACTAGAGAAGACTTGGCCTAAAGTGAAGAGGATACATCATTGAGGTGACAACTGTGACCGTCCTAACGATTGTCCCTTGAGTTGTACCTTGTAGATTATAGATTTTATCATTAAGTACAATTTGCGTGGTAACAGTGAAAAAAATGGAAGAGGCTTGTTGAGCAACATGCAAGCCATTGGTGAGATCAAGGTTCAAAAGAAATGGTGAGGGTTATTGAAGCAAGAACTAGCCAGGGAGGAGGGCCACAATTCAAATAATTATCATCAATCTTATGAGAGGGGTGATCACCTTTTCATTTACTAGGGAAGTCGAATGCAGGAGCATCTCTGGTTCATTGGTTATCTTGCGCAACAAAAAAAAAATTGCTTACAATCCTGTTTGAACTAGTGAGTTTCTTTCTAAATCTAGAGTTTTGTTTATGATCAATATTATGGCATGTCACATCATTTGTGCTTGTTCATTTATGTGGGAAAAGGTGAAATAGGGGGGATAGCGGGTTTTCTTCACACCCAACCAACCTCACCATATTTTTTGACTTCAACCATCAATGAATGATGTGTTAGCCTATGGCTTACTTTACCAATCACTAAGTCTTGATGTCACCTTTAATTGTATTATTCATTTAGGATATTAGTGATTTATCCTCAAATGATGACTAAGTGAGTTAGTTAAGATTTCATAGCCTAGTCAGCATGCAAAGGTGTCAGGATCTAGAGAAATTTTCTCCATGAGGTGGCATCACCCATTGTATTATATATTCGTGGTGTGAATATTATAGAAGATGGTTTGAGGCTTTTTTCATCATATTGTTGGTCATGTCTTGTATTTTATTTCTTAAAATGGTATCAGAGCTCCTTTAGTCTTAACGACCTGATATTTCCATGGTAGTGATCCATGGGAGATGAAGTTTGAGTTGAGATGATGGTGCCAAGATGTCCATGAAGAAAATGAATCCAAGTTTCCTACAACAAAATTACAGATCTACATTCATTTGATGGCATTGGTAAAAACAAGTTCATTATTATATTGATTTATCATGCTAGCTAAATTTTGATGACCAAATAGAATCAGTTTTAAATTGTTATTTTGTGACTATCTATAGATCTATTCAATGATTTGTGTACACAATTGCTTGATTGATTTACATCTTCCATGTGAGTTCCAGGGAAAAGAAGAAGAAAAAAGATCAATTGTTTTTTGAGATTTTTAACATTTGTGGTCACCTAGTTGGTTAGTGGCTCTAGATGAAGCGTGTGGGTATATGGAAAGAAAGAAAGAAAGAAAGTATTTTTTAACGTCCATGAGGCTAAAAATAGCCTATGGGACAAATTGCTTTTTCATCTGGCTTTTGTATTTGGCCCTTTTCCTGTGAAGTTTTACAATAACCGCTCCCAACTTCTCGACAAACTCTTCGTTGAATAGATTATCCCAAGAACTAGCTGCCAAAATACCTGCATAATTTTCCCCGCTGTCTTTGAAAGCCTCACATTCTAAAATGATTTTTTTTTTTGTTTCCACTTTTCCAGAAGAGCACAAAATACATACTATTTCCTCCCACATTTCTTTTGGCCTTTTCCAGCGCCCTGTTTCACAACGGAGTTGATGAGAATTAATCCTTAATTGAGCAATAAGAATTTTAGATCTCCAAGAAATATTAGCCCCTATGTACGCCTTTTGTTGATGGTTATGAG
>ML799786.1:31058-41433 GCA_009831015.1 Picea engelmannii
GGCAATCATTAACCATGGTACTTTAATTTCATTTCATTTTCCATGGTACTTTATTTCATGCTAATTCAATGGTAAATAGTAATAGTAGACTGTAACTGACTTGTCATTTAATTGCCATGCCACCTGATTGCCACGCTAATTTTTATTATAAATGTCCTTTAGTTTATAGGGGTGAGGATGTGGTTATGTGATGCTAAGATTAGTACAGTAGCATTGATAACAAATAAATGAAATAGTGATGTTATGGTTAGAACTAGGATAATGCTCGGGTAAATTCTTGAGGAAGGGTATTGCAGTTAAATTGTTGACCATAAATGAATTGCGGAAATGATAAATTAATTGTAAGGTTAGTTTAGATAATGGGAAGGTACTTCGTTATTAATGGTTACAACGGATCTCGATAAACCTTGCATTGTTGATTATGTCTTAGGGAAAGGATGCTACAGTATAGAGCAATGTATTGATGGGTTAGCTACTAGGAAAGGTTAGTTTTCAATGCGATTAATTGCAGGGAAATGTTAAGGCCCAAGTGTACCGACGGTTAAATTAATGTCTTTAGTAGTTTTGTAAAAGGGTATGTCACTAGGATCTTTCGCTAGCGGCTTACTAGGGGTAAGATAAGAGATGTTGTTGTAGCGTCATCGACATGAATATAATATGTTGGAACCCAATGGAAGGTAAAGTATTGAATGCTAAGGTAATATTAACATGTTTAAACTTGTGGTGACAATGTGGTAGTTTATGTAGCAAGTATAGCGCATAAATGCTTGGTGATTTTTACTAACGCCAGTCATTGTAATATAAAGGTTCTACGGGTATGATTTCATGTTGTTGTTGTTATCATCCTGAATGCTAGTAAAGCTTGTGCTGGTAATGTATTAAACCAAGTGTAGTTAGATTTCATGACTTAATAGTGGGGATCGAGATTGGTTGGGAATTATCTTATGTTCAATGTACGCGCTGATTTATGAAATCTCAATTAGAGTAAGTGGTCGGTAATTAATCACAGTGGAGTCATAGTCGATGCCTTGTCTGAACTTCCGTTTGGTCATTAAAATTTGCAGTTACTGTTGTGCGCCTTAAGCCTTCGGGTTGTGTCCATCGTGGTTGCGTCTTATTGGGTGTCGTGTGGCGACACAGAGTCGAATGCGTTGATTGTTTCCTTTGTACCCGCGTGCACACACTTTTAAAACAAAAAAAATTTGCACCTGTTGTTAGAGTCGTTGTCGTAACTAGGAGGGATACTACATATGGTATCAGAGCCGGTTCGACCCGTGACTTGGGATTCACGACGGCGTTCGTTGACGTGATTGAATGAAATCATTGTTGTTGATCGAGTTGTTATGTGCGTGATTGGTAATCATGGTTAGAGGACGCCGCGGAGGCAGATGATGGGGTGCTAGGGGAGGAGGTGTGACGCCTCCAGCAGCATCCACGCCTGAGGGGTCTAACCCCCAGGGAGGCGAGCAGGATCTCGGACGGAGCAGATAACAGTTGGTGATGTTATTGGGATGATGAGATCTTTTCAGTGCTTGTCCGAGGCTTTGATCAGCCGTTTGGACAGAGACGAGGCCAGGGCGTCGGCACCCCCTGAGGTTCTGCAACACGCACCGGCCGTTACAGGTAGCATTCACCGTGAACTCGAGAAGGTAAAATTTCTCACGTTCTTGGGTGCCCCGGATGGCGCAGCCGCCGAGGCATGGTTGGAAATAATGGCGATGTGCTTCGCACTTCGCAATTATACCTCCAACATGAAGGACCGCATGGCTGTCTTTCAACTGAAGGGGAGTGCTCTCCCATGGTGAAGGACGCTACTACCGCAGCTGAACATGGTCGTTGACGACGTGTCATGGGAACTATTCGAGGAACGGTTCCAAGAGAGGTATATTTCGGGGGAATCCATTGGGTGTCAGCTCAATGAGTTCAACGCTTTACGATAGGGAGGTTGTACGGTGCTCGTGTACGAGGCACATTTTACGGCGTTGCTCTGGTAAGCTCTGCATCTTAACTTTGAGAAGCTTAAGGTCATCAGGTTGTGTTGGGCCTTAATGGCAGCCTGCATGCAAGGGATTAAATGTTTTGATGCCTCAACCCTTGCACGATGTCGTCCAGAAGGCAGTTGTTCTGGATGAGTTTAGCCTCGTAGAGAGGGCTTTAGAAGCCAAACAGACGGTTGCAGAAGGGGTTACAGGCTGTGCCCTTAACTTGGGAGAGTTTGTCACGAGGGTCAATTTGTACGTCACGATCTTAGGATCTTTGACGTCGTGATTGGTATGGATTGTTTGGAAACACTTGAGGCGATGCTCAACTGTAAGACGAAACGGTTGAGCTTGGTTGATGATGAAGGACAGAGACGGTGATTGTAGGAAGGAACCAGGCAGTTTCCCTGCGGTTCGTCTCTTCCTTATGGTTACAAAAGAGTATGCGCAAGGGGTGCAAACTTTATGCGATCCTCGCGCTAAACGAGAAGGGAGTAGCGGAAGGTCTAGAACACCTTCCGGTGGTGAAGGAGTTTGCGGACGTATTTCCAGAGGAGTTGTCGGGGATGCCACCGGAAAGGGAACTGGAGTTTACCATAGACCTAAAACTGGGAACATAATCGATAGCAAGAATGCCTTATCGAATGTCGACCCCAGAGTTGCAAGAGTTGAAAATGCAACCGAAGGAGTTGTTGGACCTGGGACTGATACGTCCTAGTGTGTCACCATGGGGTGCACCAGTTATTTTCATACGAAAGAAGGACGGATTGTGGAGGCGTTGCATTGACTACCGTCAACTGAACAAGGCTACGATCAAGAATTAGTATCCCTTACCAAGAATTGATGATCTGTTCGACCAAATGAAGGGTGCGACGGTCTTCTCCAAGATCGATTTGCGATCCGGGTACCACCAGTTACGGATCAAGGAGGATGACATCCCTAAGACTGCCTTTAAGACGAGATTTGGACATTACGAGTTGACTGTTTTGCCTTTTGGACTGACAAATGCCACAGGGGTATTCATGAGTTTGATGAACGGGGTGTTCCGCGAGTACTTGGACAAGTTCGTCCAAGTATTCATTGAAGATATCTTGATCTACTCTCGGATGACGGAGGATCATGATGAGCACTTGCGCTTGGTACTACAATGTTTACGAGAACACAAATTTCAGTGCATACAAAAATTGTTTGAAAAAATTTCAACGTTGGCTCCATTCGAAGGTCTCTGTTGTCAGTGTCTAGTCCTCATGCAATTTTTGTTCCTCATTCATTGTTCCTCATTCCTCATTCCATGACCATGGTGTAGTCCCTAAGATCCATTATTTTTGTAGAAAATTACATACTAATGGCATAAAATTATCGACGAACTTTTTTCGTCGATAGTATAGAAAATTCGTCGCAAGATTATCTACATTCATCTCTCTTACGACGATATCAAATGATTCTTGGATTCATTTCATATTTGGTTTATCAAATTGAAATCTCAATTTTATACTCTGCAAGCTAGTTGTACCTTCAGTCAAACACAAATATGAAACTTGGAATCATTAACATATCTACTAGAACATATGAAAATTAGGATTTATGGTTTCCATGATGAATTGATGATGGAAGAAAGTGGGTGTGTCACTCAAATTTGAGTCCAGAAAACCTCCCATTTCTTTAAGGCATTCCAATAGTCTATCCATGAAAAATTTCAATGCATACAAAAATTGTTTGAAAAAATTTCAACGTTGGCCCCATTCGCAGGTCCTTGTTGTCGGTGTCTAGTCCTCGTGCAATTTTCGTTCCTTGTTCATCGTTCCTCATTCATAGTTCCTCATTCCTTGACCATGGTGTATTCCCCAATATCCATTATTTTTGTACAAAATTACATACTAATGGCATAAAATTATCGACGAACCTTTTTCATCGATAGTAAAGCAAATTTGTCGCAAGATTATTTACATTCGTCTCTCTTGCAACGATATCAAATGATGCTTGGATTCATTTCATATTTGGTTTATCAACTTGAAATCTCAATTTGATACTTTGCAAGCTAGCTGGACCTTTAGTCAAATACAAATATGAAACTTGGAATCATTAACCTATCTACTAGAACATATGAAAATTAGGGTTTATGGTTTCCATGATGAATTGATGATGGAAGAAAGTGGGCATGTCACTCAAATTTGAGTCCAGAAACCCTCCCATATCATTAAGGCATGCCAATAGTCTATCCATGACAAATTTCAGTGCATATATAAACTGTTTGAAAAAATTTCAACGTTGGTCCCTTTCGCAGGTCCCTGTTGTCGGTGTCTAGTCCTTGTGCAATTTTCATTCCTCGTTCATCGTTCCTCCTTCCCCGTTCCTTGACCATGGTGTAGACCCAAAGATCCATTATTTTTGTACAAAATTACATACTCATGGCATAAAATTATCGACGAACGTTTTTCGTCGATAGTATAGCAAATTCGTCGCAAGCTTATTTACATTCGTCTCTCTTGTGACGATATCAAATGATGCTTGGATTCATTTCATATTTGGTTTATCAACTTGAAATCTCAATTTGATACTTTGCAAGCTAGTTGGACCTTAAGTCAAATACAAATATGAAACTTGGAATCATTAAGATATCTACTAGAACATATGAAAATTAGGGTTTATGGTTTCCATGATGAATTGATGATGGAAGAAAGTGGGTGTGTCACTCAAATTTGACTCCAGAAACCCTCCCATATCGTTAAGGCATTCCAATAGTCTATCCATGACAAATTTCAGTGCATACAGAAATTGTTTGAAAACATTTCAACGTTGGCCCCTTTCGCAGGTCCCTGTTATCGGTGTCTAGTCCTTGTGCAATTTTCGTTCCTCGTTCCTTGTTCCTCATTCCTCGTTCCTTGACCATGGTGTAGTCCCCAATATCCATTATTTTTTTACAAAATTACATACTAATGGCATAAAATTATCGGTGAACTTTTTTCGTCGATAATATAGCAAATTCGTTGCAAGATTATTTACATTTGTCTCTCTTGCGACGATATCAAATGATGCTTGGATTCATTTTATATTTGGTTTATCAAATTGAAATCTCAATTTGATACTTTTCATGCTAGTTGGACCTTCAGCCAAATACAAATATGAAACATGGAATCATTAACATATCTACTAGAATATATGAAAATTAGGGTTTATGGTTTCCATGATGAATTGATGATGGAAGAAAGTGGGTGTGCCACTCAAATTTGAGTCCAGAAAACCTCTCATATCGTTAAGGCATGCCAATAGTCTATCCATGACAAATTTCAGTGCATACAGAAATTGTTTGAAAAAATTTCAACGTTGGCCCCATTCGCAGGTCCCTGCTGTCGGTGTCTAGTCCTTGTGCAATTTTCGTTCCTCGTTCCTCGTTCCTCATTCCTTGTTCCTTGACCATGGTGTAGTCCCCAATATCCATTATTTTTTTACAAAATTACATACTAATGGCATAAAATTATCGGCGAACTTTTTTCGTCGATAATATAGCAAATTCGTCGCAAGATTATTTACATTTGTCTCTCTTGCGACGATATCAAATGATGCTTAGATTCATTTTATATTTGGTTTATCAAATTGAAATATCAATTTGATACTTTTCAAGCTATTTGGACCTTCATTCAAATACAAATTTGAAACATGGAATCATTAACATATCTACTAGAATATATGAAAATTAGGGTTTATGGTTTCCATGATGAATTGATGATGGAAGAAAGTGGGTGTGCCACTCAAATTTGAGTCCAAAAAACCTCCCATATCGTTAAGGCATGCCAATAGTCTATCCATGACAAATTTCAGTGCATACAGAAATTGTTTGAAAAAATTTCAACATTGGCCCCATTCGCAGGTCCCTGTTGTCGGTGTCTAGTCCTCGTGCAATTTTTGTTCCTCGTTCATCGTTCATCATTCCTTGACCATGGTGTAGTCCCCAAGAGACATTATGTTTGTACAAAATTACATAATAATGGCATAAAATGTCCCATAGAAAGACGAAATTAATATCCGTTACATAAGACGTTTGTCTTTTTTCAACGACTATTTAACGAATCTCAATTCTAAGAAGATTCAAATAGGTAACAATATTGATGAAAACTTATACGATCATGATGGTATAAAAATGAAAGAGCTTCTATTGGTTTCAATAATAATTTATCCTCTACTGAACAAGGCCAACCATGTGAAGGTGGAAGCGCACATGGCCCCTCCCCTCCCCCTCACATCACTCTCAATTGATCCCCAAAACCCAATCTATAAAATATAAAATAATCGAAAGCAACGTCCTATGGAGATTCATGCATAGAAACTACAAAAACAAAAAATAATGAAGGTACATGAAATGATGTGTTTCTAAATGATATTTTTAGTCTACCACGTACTTTACTATATTGACAACTATTTTCAGGTTTCAAATAATAATTAAACAACATGTAACCTAGTATATAAAAACGTTGTATAAAACTTAAAAACATGTAATTAACCCATGACATTAAAAGTAAATTATTTTAAGATAATAATTCATAAAAATTAAAATATCATATATTCACGTACCTAATCCAACCTCAACATCTGTGTAATCATCCTTATTCTCTATCTTGATCTTCTTCATCGAACTCGACATTTGTATCATCATCTGGTTCTGAAACTATGTTGAAAGGATTGATGATATCATCATCATCATCAATGTCATTTTCGAGCATATTTTTATTGACATCATCATTAGGAATTGCAATACTGTCTCCTATGCCTAGATCATGATCTTCTTCATCTTCTTCATCTGTCGACCCTCCATGATCTTCCAACTCTGTCTGATATTCTGTCGAATCATCTTCTTGATCTTCAATATCATCTTCTTCCTGTAAATGAGTATACTTAATTGTCCTTCCTCTTGGATCATATCTAACAAAAAATGACCAATCCCTTTCACTTGGAACATTTGAGTAAAATACCTGTTCACATTGACTTGGAAAAACATAGCGATCATGTCCTCTTTCAAACATCGGTGTTTTAATCATTGGAAATCCGTTGGCTTGTTGAATAACAGTTTTTTCCTCATCACATTCATGAATTTGTAACCTATACCATTTGACATCGAACAGAACTAATTTGAAGGAATTAAAGTCACACTCAAGTATATCATTTAAATACCCATAGTATCTATTTTCAGATTCTTGGGGATGTTTGTCACTCCTAGAGGAAACATTAGTAACCTGGAATACTGTAGTTATCCCACTATTAGAAGTTTTCCTTGTTTCATCCAATTGTTTGATGCAAAATTTACGACCATTGCACCACATAGCCTTGTGGTGTTTCAACTGCAATATGCCAAATATGTAAAAGATGCATTGTCATGATCTCAATTAATAAATTAACATATATTTATATAACTTCGAAAGTATCTAAAAAATATAGTACACATGTAGTCACATTAGTATAATATAAAATAACTGAATAAAATGGGTGAAATTGCTTACCTGTCCATCTTTCAAACCATATGCTAGATCAATTTCCCTCTGCATAACATTGGCATCTCCATTATGACGAGCTTCTCTAACCAATTCAGAGAGTTGTTTCCATGATAACCTACCTCCATTATGTTGTTTACATCTTTCAATCCATACATTCATCTAGTCAAGATTGTTTGCAATGTATAAATTCAATGCATCCCACTCTACAGCAACTGAATAAAAAAAACATAATTCACCAATATTAAATATTAGTTATAACGTACAATATGCATGTAATTATAAATATTTATAATTTATGAAATAAATTATATTAATATATTAATGAGTATGATCATATGTACACAAAAACGAAACTTTATATGTATTAATAATATAAATTTTCACAAATATTAATATATTACCTCTCATTTTTTTCATTCTACCTTTCCCCAACAGATGCTCCTAATCTTCAAATTTTTTGATGGAGTTCACATCCCAAATGCGATCCACTGCATGCATAGTTGGTGTTGCTAATTTAGGAAGATACTAACTAATATACACCATGGATTGATATACCATATATCCCTCCACCATAGAATCCTCAAGACATGCTCTTTGTCTAACCAATGCCTTCAATGATTTCAAGTGCCTCTCCACCATCCACATCGACCTTGTGTGAACAGGTCCACAAATTTCAATCACCTCAACTTGGTGTATGAGGTAGTGTTCTTGTGCATTGAAAAATGTAGGTGGTATATACTTTTTCATTTCACACATTAGACAAGGAATTTCTCTCTTCCAATACTTTATATCATCTTCATGGATTTATTTCAATGACAACCATCTACATGAGATCATGACACAAGAAAATAACATGTTTCAACATAACATAATATAATATATTACATTACATTACAATTAAAACACGTGTCATTAAGTACAACAATAATTTGAAAGAACATTTTGCATATAAATCACAACTACGTCTTACCTCATGTATTTTCCAAGATCATATATAACTTGTTTGATGTTGTTGTCAAAGTCGTTTGGGAGAGATAGTGGTAGAACATACTGTAACAACAAATTGAATCGTTATTTGTTTCGACCAAAGTAGACAAGCAAAAATAAAAAATAAATAAAAGATCTATAAGGCCAATATATATAAATATGTATACAAAAATTATTACCTTAATGAAGGTATGCCAATCATGTGTTTTTACCCCACCAAATTCACCTTTCTTCGCTAAGATATTTTTTTATGTTTGAAGCAAAACCTGTGGGAAATTTAATTCTTTGAATGACGTCTTTTACATCATTGCTTTGTTTCTCTGTTAATAACCATGGACGGTTATTTCGGTCTAGTACTCCATCTAATCTATTTGAATATCGGATCACACTTCGCATTGCATGATTGGCTTTCTGAATGTCAGTACAAATTTTGACAATTTTTTTTTTGTCCCTCCTACCATCTATGATTCGCCATAACGTTTCAGTCACATTCTTCCCGATATGCATTGTATCAAACAAATGAGATATTTTTATCTCCTCATAGTAGGGAAACCTCATGAATTGAGTGGGATAATATTTCATTCCTCGTGGAAGCCCATTATTAATACCTTCATGATGATTGAGGCCTTCATGAAGCATAAAAGAAATCACAAAAATAATTATCAAATACGGTAAAATAAATTCAATGATTAAAATAAACATTAAAAACATTACATGAGATACGATACATTATGAAATTGAGTACCTTGATGATTTCTATTATATTCCAACCTCCATAGGTGAGGTGTCATTCTTCGTGGTTTTAAACCAGTCTCTTCTTTCCCATTGAAAAGATGTTTGTCAATAGTACGATACCTATGGTTCTTAGGAAGAAGGTGCCTATACTCATCAAACACCATCTTTCCTAAACTTTTTGAATGACGATACTTCATCTTAGGACCACAAACTAGACATGCAAATTTACCCTTTGTTTGAAGACCTGCAACAAATGGATTAATGTCAATTATACAATGAGATTATTTAAAAAGTAAACATGCACCATGATAACATTAAAATATTATATAGTATTAAAGAGCAATATTAGAATGCTTATACATACCACAAAAATGTGTTAGTCCAGGGGCATCATGAATTGTCCATAAAAGTATTCCACCGAATTTAAATTTCTTCTCCTCGATTGGTTTACATATGTCATACATTGTGATGCCAGCCCATAACTTTAGTAGCTCGTCGATAAGAGGCTTGTCATATCTTTAAACTGGTACTTACCTAATATTTCTTTGAAATTACACATAATTACTAAAGGAATGATATAATGTAATATATATAATTAAATAAATAAACAAATGATATTACGCAAAAATTGAAACAAATGAAAATGTTAAATTCAAAAAATTAATATAAACAAATACCTATAACAATCATTGTCAACATTATGTGCTCCCTCTTTATTGACATCCAAGGAGGAATGTTATTGTTGATAACAAAAATAGGCCACACTGAGTAAATAGACCTAAGCTCTCTGAATGGATTAACACAATCAGCTGTCAATGAAAGCCTAACATTACAAGGTTCATCTTTGAAATCTGCCCATTTTTCCTCAATTTCCCTAAATGCAAAACCATCGATAGACATTCAAAGAACACCATCTCCACTTCTGTTATGTGCATGGTAATCCATAAATTGTGCTATGCTTTCATACCTGAAAAATCGCTACAAACGTGGAATTATGGGAATATGACGAAGAACCTTTTGAGGCACCCTTTTTGTTACTTGATCAATTCGATATCTACTGATAAGACATTGCGGACATTCAGTTTTCGAAGCATGTTGTCCATAATATATAATATGGTCATTAGGACATGCATCTATAGTTTGATAATCCATTCCAATGTCTTTCATAATGGCATGCAAACCTCGATA
>ML799786.1:41483-83112 GCA_009831015.1 Picea engelmannii
AGTTTGATAATCCATTCCAATGTCTTTCATAATGGCATGCAAACCTCGATATGTGCGAGGTAAAATATTTGACAATGGTAACAAAAATTCACCTAACAATCTACAACATAACAAACAACTAATTAATGTAAGAATATTAATCGAAAAAATTGCATTCTTATTTTACACATTAATTAACACTAAAAACAAATATAAAAAAATCAACATTTATGTATAGTATGAGATGAAACATATTACATACGTTAGTATCTGTGTCATACAAGTGTTCGACAAATTATTCATAACCTTTAAGTTCACCAGCAACAATGTAGCAGAGAGAAGATTTTCTCTTGATCCTTCATAAATTCGTTTATTTTCCTTTTCTAATAGAGGTTCATCATAAATACCAGCATTTTCCCCATCCTCATCCGGCTGCAAAAACAAATCTTGGATCATTTGATTTGTCCCATCATCTTGTTCCATGGGATCATTAACTTGATTTGTCCCATCATTTGCTTTCATGAGATCCTCATTTGCTTGGTCATGATGATGTTCCTCAGCTTGTACAACATCATTTCTACTAATACTTGGTGCAATATTCTGTGGAAAGTTAGAGGGAAAATCTAACTTTATAATTACAAACAATCATGCAAAATTGGTGTATACTATAACAAACATTCAAACAATATATATACATATATATATATATATATATATATATATATATATATATATATATATATATATAATTGACAAAATAAAAAAAGATAATGAATATATAGCTAATTACCATGGGATGATATTCATTCGATCTGCCATCAATGTGACAATATTTCCTACAATGTTTTGTAGTTGTTGCTATTAAAATTCTTACGGGACGTCTGAGACAACATTTTTTACAAGGGAAATAACATCTACCATCACCCTTTTCCCCCGCTTTACTTTTTTCCCCACCTCTAAGAACATTCTGCGACATTTTTCCGCACAAAAATACCCTTTCGGAACCGTCATTGTTATAGCAAGATTGTCGCAACATCTTTAAGTCATCAAATATTTATAGGCCAATTTTAGGTCACTATCGTCGCAATTGCGACGATAGTGACCTAAAAATATTTATTTTCACCTATTTATTTTAGGTCATTTTCAACGGTCAATTTCAAGGTCAATTATTATGGTCAAAATTCATCGCAAGAGTGACAGACAAACTACAGTCGTCGCAAGAAGTTTAGGTCATTTTCAACGGTCAATTTTAAGGTAAATTAGTATGGTTAAAGTTCGTCGCAAGGTTGACGGGCAAGCAATAGTCATCGCTCTTGTGACGAACTTTGACCATGCTAATTTAGTCAAACTGTTGGCGTTGAGATAGCGACGATTACGGGGTGGATTTAGAAAAAATGAACTTTTTCTCTTACATGTTGCAACGAAAGAGTACTTTCATCACAAGTGGTCATCGCAAATTTTTCAATGTGTAGTAGTGTGTAATCAACATGTACCATAAACAAGTGCATCAACCATGCACCAACCTGTACCTTAACCTATACCATCAATGAGTGCATTAACCATGCACCAAATATGTACCAATCATGAATCAAATACACATAGACTATGACTCATCAAGATGTACCAACACCATCAACTATACACCTCATGTATGTGCCAACTCATCAACTACTTGTCTCAACCATGTACCTCAACCAAAAGCCCTTTTTTTTTCTTCTTGTAGCATTCTGTTGTCGCGAATACATTGCCGCGATTTTTCTGCCGCACTTTTTCTACTGTGGTTTTTCTATCACACTTTTCCTACTGCGATTTTTCTACCACACTTTTCCTGCCGCACTTTTTCTTCCGCATTTTTCTTGCCACACTTTTTCTTCCACAATTTTCCTGCCGCACTTTTCCTGCCACACTTTTTCTTCCGCATTTTTCCTGCCGCACTTTTTCTTCCGCAATTTCCCTGCCGCAGTTTTCCTGCCAGACTTTCCTGTTGCAATTTTTCTACCGCTCTTTTTTTGCCGTATTTTTCCTGCCGCACTTTTTCTGCTGAACTTTTCCTGCAACACTTTTCCTGTCGCATTTTTTTTGCTGCAATTTTTCTCTATCAATAATACCTGCCCAAATAACCTTTCACAAAAATAGATATTCAATGATATTCAAGTGTGATTTGAATGAGAGACCGTTGTCTCTTATTTATGTATCTTCCTCAAGGGGTTACCTTCTAAATATCTTAACCCACTTTCCTTATTATAGGGTTAACCCACTTATAACCACTTGTCCACTTAACTTAACCACTTTCCATAATTAGTAAGTTCTCTATTAACTTTATTATTTAAAAAAAATTATTTTGCATCGTCTTTGACTTATAGTACACTCATCACTTCACTTTATTATTTAAATAATTTCTTCTTTGCAAACACTCTGACTACTTTGACCTTTTGGGGCTTCTAGATGACTCATGAAGGTTCTCCAACTTCACATGGTCATAACTCTCTAACTGTGAGGAGTTATGTGACATTCCACATACCATCGGAAATGACATGACATGTACTATCCATATAGAATAGTTTTACCTACAAATATATCAAAACTCATACCATTATCCATCAAACAAACCTGGGTCAATTACCCAAACCTTTGTGCTATCGGAATTCACTACCAGACTTTCTTCAAGGGTTGACATCAATGACAACCAAACCAAATAATCAACAACATAAGATCTCTTTAATATGCCAGAACACCAAATGTTAGCACATAAAACAAGCTAGAAATGATTGAATCCTAAACATTGGTTGAACCCTAGCTTAAAAGTGATTTTTTGGGGAAAAAGGTTCAGAGAATTCATAAATTTTACTTTTATTAAAATTAGATGTAAAGATGCAAACGTAAACAAGTAATCTATTATGTTCTAATAAATAAATAAAATCTATTCTATTCTATTCTATAAATTGCTGAGAAAATCCCTATTTGGTTGATCTGTACTGGGAGAAGTACAACCAACAATAAAGTAAACAAAATTCCCAAGGAGCTCTCGGTGTCGTGATTGTTGCTTATAATCTGGGCCAAACCAAAGTCAGCAAATGGGGTTCCAAAATATTGTCCAAAAGTATGTTGGTTGACTTCACATCGCAGTGAACAATGGAATTGTTGCAGCTGTGATGAAGGTACTCCAACCCAAAAGCCACTCCCTCAACTATCTTCAGTCTTTGTCTCCAATTCAATCGACAATCTTGTGGAACATGCAGTAGAATGTACAAGTTATTCTTAACATATTTATATGGAAAAGCTGCCCTAAAATGTGCAGTTTTGATCATAAATTCTTCTTGGCTAATGGTTCCTTTAATTTTATTCGTTTGATGGAAATTGTTTGGCCATTCGATAGGATTCCTCTATAAATTGTTCTGAAGTGGCCTCTCCCAATTATTTTTTGGCAGCTGAAATTGGCAGTCGCCACAATCAAGTAAAGTCGCGATGAGCATAAACGTGGAGAATATGGGATAAATGAGGAAAACAAGGCAACGTGCGTAGAGGGTCCATGATATGATAATGTTTTCTATCATTGTTAGCATGTAACATGCAATAAGAAGCCCTTCTATTCCATCCCATGGATTTTTAATTAACAGACTCATGGCGATCTCACTCTGCTATCTCGTAAGGATTTATTTCTTCTCTTTCACTACACTGTGTTATATTATGGTTGGTCAAGTGAATTCTCTTTTACTGCACTACATTATATTATGGTCGGTCAAGCGAATTCTAGCACTAGAAAAGTAGTGCCACCCACATTATTTTCCAAGTGAGTAGGATTTGTCTTTCAACTCACTTGCAAGGAAGTTGTTTGATCTTTGACCTCAAAATTGAGATTAAGTAGGCATTGGAAAGAAATGAGATCTAAGGGAAGTTTGACGTTTATTTCACTATAATAGAATGATTAAGTATGGAATTGTCTAAGGGGTGGCAGGTGTGGGGATACTTCATGATCTAGGAGGAACCTAGATAACCAATTATACTTTTGGGTTTGGGAATGTATCCAAGTATTTGGCCAAAGTATGTTCCCTTTGGTGTGGCTTTGTCATTATTAAGGATGAAGGAATCAAGGAAGTAATCAATCCCATGGGAGCAAACTAGCAAATTAAGTTTCCTAATTTGAAGTATTAGGAGTCTTGCATTATGCTTTGACAAAATCCAATTCCTACATATCAAAAGGACACTCTGAGATAGTTGGGCTAAGGTGGCAATGTAATTGAGTTCCCTAATTTGAAGTATTAGGAGGCTTGCAGTAAGCTTTGACAAAATCCAATTCCTACGTATCAAAAGGGAACTTGCACATTGTTGGGATAAGGTGGCAACGAAATTAAGCCAATATTAAATTCACAAAAATGGGGTTAGAAGCACCCTCCACATTCCATAATTAATAATGGCGCATTGTCCAAAGGTGGCAATAGAATTAAGCCAAGGTTCAATTCACAAAAATTGGGTTTGAAGCACCCTCCACATTCCATAATCAATAATGGCACATTGTCCAGCCAAACATTATAATGAATCCATAACTGGAGGTCATGCAAGGACAAATGGCATGTTGCCTACGTGGCTCTCACACTTTAATAATGAATTTGGGACTAGGGAAATTAAACTCATTTGTTTTTTCTTTCATGTGACATATGGGACAATGTCCCTTCACATTTGGTTTGTCTGTGGATTGGAAGAGATATGGAGTTTGTTTAGCATCTTGTAGTTGTAGTATGACATGGGAGAGCTAGTGAAGTCTAGTGAAGTTAGAGGGAGGTGTTTTCGGTCTGCACAATTTCAATGCCATTAAATTCTTACTACTTCACTAGGCAAGTCTTGGTTTCTTGGTTGGAATTCTTTGTTCTTTTTTCTCGGGTGGGCTTGCACACTAATACATATGGGGTCAAAATTCGAAAAAATATTATGATGATATGAGTTAAATTAATTATATCGTCGCAAATTACTACTCTTTCAATAAATAAAAATCCGAGCTCCCCAACGTTCATCATACCTCTGACAACCCTTCTCCCTATGTCGCTATAACGACGTCAGGGAGCCATATTTCGACAAAAGTTACACTTCTTGTCAGGAAGGTATGTTCATCGCTCTAACGATGACAATTTGATATTTCGTTGATATATCGACGATAGTTCAAACACGTGTATGTCTAGTGACAACAATGCAAACTTTCGTCCATATACCGACTAAAATGCACACGTTCGTCGATATACGAAAGCAATAGCACTTTGACTAGTCATATTTTGTGTGCTCAAAGATCGTCAAAAGTTTGAACGCTCGTCGATATCCTGACGATAGTTTCCCATGATGCTGCAGAGATTGGAGTTAGAACTTCCAGTGATCTAGTGCCTGACATACATCATGCCAACATATAGGCATCCACATAGGAGGCGACAAGTGGAAAGTGACGTAATAGCCAGATCATATAGAATCAAGGAAGGTTTTGAAACATATTA
Organism: Picea engelmannii; assembly: GCA_009831015.1. NCBI lineage: Eukaryota > Viridiplantae > Streptophyta > Pinopsida > Pinales > Pinaceae > Picea > Picea engelmannii. Next base: position 46,940 of record ML799786.1, read on the forward strand.
AGGAGGAACACTGGTGATCTGATGCCAATATCCCTAAGTGGATCCAACTGCCCATTTGGAATCTTGATCAATGGTTGTGGGTACTGATATCCCCGTGAGGAGTCTCCATCAATAGTCGTTTGAAAATGCTTAACGGTTATTGACTTAGTTAGGTTTGAATTGGTTGACTATCGTCAGATGTGCAACAAAAGTTAGGGATTTCGACAATTTAGTGGTAGTTGCGACATTTATAAAAGATTAATCATCTGTTCATTATTCAACACATGTAATAGTCTCTTTTATATGGCCTGCGCCCTGTTTCACATTGAATTCTTGATTTATACAGCTTGGATTTTGGACATACTCTGAAGGTTAAATTAGAAATTTTTAATATCTCTTTGTCTTGTTTTAAATACTCATGACATAATTGGCCAGCTAATTTTTGTGGGGACATAAGTTTAATTTCTCTAGGAAATAGGTATGAACATGTCTACTTAATTGCTTATATTGGCCTAGTTCTCTTTTATAATTGTTTAATGATTTAATTACTTTCTTATAGTGAAGCTTTGAAGCTTATGGGGTAAAAATGTATATATTTATATGGTAATTAATCTTGATTTCTTGAGTAATTGTTGACTAGTACTATTATAAACATTTAGTAAATCAATGACAACAATGGCTTAATTAACTTCAGACGTACAAATGGGGTCAATATTCGACGACATTTGTACTATAAGAAAAAAATGGTATATTGTACTAATATTGCATCTACATTGGTTTTTGTTGTAATAGGAAATCCCAATGCCAAATAATAATAGCAACATTATGTATCATGAAGAAAACGAAAGGAAGAATGCTAGGTTAAAGGCGACAGTGGAGGCAAGGAAAAATGTGAAACTTGAATGCCTTTGTAATAAATTCATGGGCTTTAATAGAAGAAGACTTCTATTTAAAACAATTACGACACATTGTTTGAAATATGGGCACGTTGAAGGGGGTTCTCATATTATCCGATGGTATGTTATTCCATATTATTATATATTGTACTCTTTGTATTGACTGTAATATTTATAAAAATTTCTTTTGTTTTAATATTTGTTATATACACTAATTTTATTGATTATTTTTTGTAATTATAAAGGTAAATCCTCCCAAGTGTATGTTGTTGGAGGAATATGCAGTGCCTAGTAGTAGTATAAATACTATTGTATAGGTTGAGGAAAATGGTCGTATGGATATTGAATATCATCATGATCAAGTTAATTCTATGGAATTATAAGATGAAAACAATAATATTGTTGAGCCAGATGATGGGAAAAATAGATTGATCCAGGAAATCTTTGCTTTTATTGATGAGGATGAAAACTTTGATGATATTCATGATATAACTTTGCTAGAGAAGGAACAACAACCCCTTTATGAAGGCTCAAGAACAAATGTTCTCTTGGCTATAATGTTGTTGGTGAACTTGAAGGTATTGAATGGTTTTTCAAACACTTGTCTCGCACAGATCTTAAGGTACGTAACGATATGTTTCGTCACGTCTACATAAAGGTTGAAATTATTTTTCTCTTCTTTTAGTGTCAATTAATGTGTAATATATTAAGGATGCAATATTTTTTATTACTATTATTTACATTAACTAGTTATTTTTTATGTTGTAGATTGTTAGGTGAATTTTTCTTACAATCGTCAAATAATTTACCTCGCACATATTGAGAGTTATATGTCATTATGAAATATATTGGAATGGAGTATCAGGCTATTGATACATGTACTATTAATCATATTATATATTATGGACAATACGCATCGGAAATGAAATTCCCTCAATGTCAAATCAGTAGATATCGAACCGTTCAAGTAACAAAGAAGGTGCCTCACAAGGTTCTTCATCATATTTTGATAATTCCACATTTGCAACAATTGTTTAGGGGTGAAAGCATAGCACAGTTTATGGATTACCATGCACAAAACAAAAGTGAAGATGGTGTTCTTTGAATGCTTGCAGATGCTTCTGCATTTAGGTACATTGAAGAAAAATGACTGATTTTTAAAGAAACTCATAATGTTAGGATTTGATTTGCATTTGATGGTGTCATTCCATTTGGTGAGCTCAAGTCTATTTACTTAGTGTGGCCTGATTTTTTTATAAAAAATAACCTTCCTCCTTGGATGTCAATAAAGAGAGAGAAAACAACATTGGCAATGATTGTTCTAGGCAGTTGTTTACAATACTTGTTTGAACGTAGTGCCATTTCATTTGTACTCTTATTCATTATTATTGCATCATTTCTTATACATAAAAAAGGTATTAATTGTGTTTTCTTTCAACCAATTAGGTAAGTATCAAGTGAAATATATGAATGCATATAATGAGCCTCTTGTCAATGAGCAACTAAAGTTATGGGTTGGAATCACTATGTACAACATCTCTAGACCAATTGGGAAAAAACAATTTCAATTCCATGGAATACTTACATGGACAATTCATGCTGCCTCAAGGCTAACACATTTTTGTGGTATGTAACGTCACACTACTGCACTTTAATAGTATATAATTTTATGAAAATATTATGCATGTTTATAATATTAATTCCTTATTATATAACTAATATCACCTATCACATTATTATTGCATATCTTGCAGGTATTCAAACGAAGAGTAATTTTGCATGTCCAGTTTGTGGTCCTAGGATGAAATCTCATCATTCAAGAAGTTTAGGAAAGGAGGTTTTTTATGAGTATAGTCACTTCTTACCTAAGAACCACAGGTATCGAACTACCGAAAAACATATTTTCAATGGGAAAGAAGAGACTGCAATAAAACCACGAACAATGACACCTCACCTATGGAAGTTGGCATACAATATAAATCATCAAGGTAAGAAATTCTACTATGTATCACACAAAATGTTTTACAATTTTTATTTGTATTGAATTATGTTCACCGTATCTAACAATTATTGTTGTATAATTAATTCATTTATGTTTCATAAAGGTCGTCAAGGAATTGATGGGTAGGTTCCACGAGGAATGGAAAATTACCCCATACAATTTAGTAGGTTTCTCTACTATGAGCACCTACAAATATCTCATTTGTTTGATACAATTCATATCGGGAAGAATGTAACATAAACATTGTGGAGAATCTTAGATGGAAGGAATAACAAAGAAAAAATTGTCAAAATTTGTAGTGACATTCAAGAATCCAATCATACAATGCATGATCTGATTGATTCAAATAGAAATTTCGAAGATCGAAATTGTCTTCCATGGTTATTTACGGAGTAGGAAAAAAATGTTGTAAAAGAGGTGATTCAGAAAATAAAATTTCCCACTGGATTCTCTTCAAACATAAAGAATATCTTAACAAAGAAAGGTAACTCTTTGTAATGTCCCACACCTCTTAATGAAGAGGTTTGGAGAGACTCAGTAGTCTATATATCCCCACTAGACTATAGTCTCATGCAGCATGGGAAAAAATTCAACCAGAAGTCATTTCCTAAGCACAACATTATATTATTGAGTTGACTTTGTGTGGAAAAAAGGTAACTCAACAAAAGAAAAGAACATGTGGAGAAAATATAGGCGTTAACCCTAGGGGTTAACTAACTCAACATAAGAGTAGACAGGGGGTATAAAAGAAAGTAAGGGCACACTTCTAAGGCATTCTATATTATTATCATATTTTTCATTTGGGCTCTTGAGCAAAAGCAGTTTTGAGGGTTTTGTGACTAAAACCCTAGAGATAAACTTGGTGGTGAAATATTCCACCTTCCTTGATCCAAGATTGGTCCCAGAGGTGCAACAAACCTCCCACACCATTCTACATTGTTACAGAGTTCGGATCTATTGGAAAAGGATTTCTAGTGCACAACCCAAGGGGGTTTCTAGCAGAAGGGCACACCACCTTGTGGAGATTAGTTCGATCTGAAGTAAGGAGGAGTATTTTGGAAAAAGGAACATCTGGGTTTTCTTCGTATGGTCTAGGGAATCACTTTTTGTCTATTCAAGAGGAGGTTTTCCCAATAGATTATTTCCTAGAGATTGGCACAAGTTGGGGAAGAGAGGGTTGCACTACAGAAGGAGGTTCCCATAATTTGGGGGCTTAGATATTCATAGTTCATATTGATACTTCACCAGTGGGGTTGCGTTGCCCTGATCTATAATCTCAATGAGTTTTGTAGTAATTGGAGGCCTCTAGAGATGAGGCAAAAATATTGGTGCTTCGGCCAGCTAGGGAGGCACAAACTAGTTGAGGGTTTGCTCATTTGGAGGGATAGAACTCCACCATTCAGTCTGAGACTTTTCCAGGGGGGTTCTAGTGGCCCGATCTACATTCAGGGAGAATTTTGAGTCATTTGGAGTAGAGGAAGAGGAGGGCCGAAATATAGGGTGTCTATAGCCACCAGGACAGTGCACAACTCATCTTGTTTGAGGGCTTGGCATTGCATTGGGCTAGAGTTCCAGCTTCTCAGTCTTCTCTTACAACTATTGGGATTTGGAGGCTTGTATCTTCTCTTCAGAGTTCCTTGCAAAGGCTATTATCATCAACATTGATTAGTATTGTAGAATCTATCATCCCATTTTGGATATTATTGTGGTTTTCTTCCAGATCTGGAGATCTCTGGTTACATGATCTATCTACTATCTAAATAAAGGTTGGATCTGACATCATTAGCTCTATATTGGTGTTCCTTATTGTATATTGTCTTTGTTTGTGGTATATGCTTCAGATCTATCATTTCATTTATATAACCTTCATAATATAAACCCTAATGTGCAACTCTATGAGTAAACATGCAAACATATAACCAAACAACAAACAAACAGTGAACAATTAGTGTTTCCAGCAAAAAAATTGGCTTGGGAACATTGTAGTGGTATCAGAGCATTAATCCTCCCATTCAGTGGGGATTAGCGCATGCAGAATTTTAGTGGTATTTACATGGGCAGACGCAGAAAGAATACATGTGAAACAAAGGCCTAGATGGAGGGTTCAGGTGAGGACAATGAGCTGCAAATTCTAGCAGGTTTTGCAAAGGATTTACAACACTCCATTATTCAGACACAAAGTGCACTTCAACATCATCTACAGGAAAATTAGGAAACTATGCGTAGGGGACAAGTTGAAATGAGAGAGACCTTGGAGAAGATAAATGTCAGTCAGATGAATATTACGCAACTCCTACTACAGATAACCCATGTAGGGAAGGGACCAGAAATTTATGCAAACAAGGAAGCCAGTGGGTCTCATGGGGGTACTAGACCTCATCAGGAGGATAGCCCTCACTACCACACTGAGGGACAGAGTTATGGAGGAGGAGTTCCTCAGGGGCCAACAAACAGTAGGGACACCCTTAGACCCTACCTACCCACATTCTTGGATAACCAACCACAACGCAACTATGATGATGAAATTGATGACAATTTTGAGCAGTATGCCAGAGAATATCACGCATTGAGTGCAGGATTCGAGAGACAAGTCACACTGGATCAATATTGTGGGATCAAGTTTAGGGGTAAGCCTAAACAGTATCAAAGGCATAACTATGAATTGGAGCGTAGGGCAGGAAAGATGGAAATCACATACTTTGATGGATCTTCCAAGGTGATTGCACAAGCATGGGTGCAAAAACTTGATACCTACCTACAACTTAACCCTATGAGAGAGATGGATTCCATCAAGTTTGCCACCATATAATTGGAGGGAAAAGCTCATGATTGGTGGTACCATGGGTTAACTACATTGGGTCACAATCAGATCACAACTTACAAAGAGTTTACACAAAGGCTCATTGATAGGTTTGACCAGGGGGATCCAAGGCTACCTTTTAGGGAACTCACCCATATTAGACAGACATGATCACCAGAGGTATACATAGAATCATTTTAGAGGATAGAAGTTATGGTGCAGGATGTGTCTCAAGCGAGACTTATGATGCTCTTCACAAAGGGGCTGATGATCCCTTAAGGGGTTGGGTCAGGGATTTTAAGCCTACCAGCTTGCATGATGCTATATGGAAGACTAGGGACTTGGGATCAGCATCAAAGACGATATTTACCCCTAGACCTCCTCTAAACCAAGGGGGTAGAGACAAAAGACCTCCAATGAACCAAGGGGGGAGAGACCAAAGGAGGTTTGACCAGGGAAGAGGTAGAATGGATGAGACCACTAGGAGGGAATTAAGAAGGAAGCAGTTGTGCTTCACCTGCAAAGAGCCTTGGGATCCAACACACAAATGCATGGGCAAGGGAAAGGCTCACTACATTGAGGTGATCTTTGATGATGATGAGGAGGAAGGTTTCGACCATCTACAGAACATAGAGGCAGATCCCAAAAAAAACCCAGAAGAGGAGGAAGCAAGTCACAACCTTGGAGCAGATGAGCAGGTAACACTAGCATCCATCAGTGAGGTACCTAAATTCAACACTTTCAGGATGAGAGGGGTGCTACAAGGGCAGAAGGTTCCATTTCTCATCGATGGGGGTGCTTCACACAACTTCATTGATTCATCCCTACTATAAATAAGACACATACCTATAGTTGAATTTGAGGGATTTCGTGTGGAGGTAGCAAGAGGGCGCACTATGCCTTTTGACAGATACATTCCAAGAATTAAGCTTACATTGGGTAGGCATGATTTGGCACAATATTTCTATGTTATGGACCTTCCAGACACCAACATCATCCTTGGAGCTCAATGGCTTAGCTCATTGGGGCCAATCACTACAAATTACAAGACCATGGAGATGTCTTTTACAGAGGAAAATGGGAAAAAGGTGGTTTTGAGGGGCATGACAGGAAACACACCAAGAGTGGTGACAAGAAAGAACGAGGCCATATTCAAGAGGGAAGACATTGCTTATGCAACATAGTGTAGAATATCTGTTAGGGTGGACAAGAAGGGTGAAACTCACTACTCACCAGAGGTTAAGAGAATCATTGATAGGCACAACAAGGTCTTTGAACCCATACCACCAGGAGCACCAACAGATAGGGGGTTTGAGCACATCATAGAGTTGGAGGAGGGTGAGAAACCTATCAACACCACACCCTACAAGAACCCCAAGAAATATAAATACCAAATTGAGAAGGCCATTAAAGAACTACTAGACATGGGCCACATTAGGCCAAGCTCCATCCCCTTTGCATGTTCAGTAGTATTGGTGAAAAAGAAGAATGGGACCATGTGCATGTGTATTGAATATAGGTCTTTAAATAAGAAGAAAATCAAGAATACATACCCCATCCCGAGGATTGATGAGCTACTGGATGAGCTCCATGGGGTTGTATACTTCACAAATATTAACTTGCGCTCTGGTTATCATCAAATAAAGATGAGGGATAAATATGTTCCCAAGACTACTTTCCGATGTCACTATGGACACTATGAGTTCTTGGTGATGCCTTTTGGGATCACTAATGCACCAACCACCTTCCAATATCTCATGAACCATGTTTTCAAAAAGAAACTGAGGAATTTCCTCTTAGTCTTCTTTAATGACTTGTTGATCTATAACAAAAATTGGGAGGATCACCTTCAACATGTAGAGAAGATTTTGGCAATCATGGAAGAGAAATCTTTAAATGCTAAGGAATCCAAATGTGAGTTTGGAATGAAAAATGTCCTTTATTTAGGGCACATCATTGTACAGGTACACCAAGAGAAGATACAAGTTATACTTGACTAGCCCACACCTAATACACCCACAGAATTGAAGGGGTTTTTGGGCATATGTTGCTATTATAGGAGGTTTGTCAAAGATTTCTCTCAACTTTGCGCACCTTTGACTGATTTGACCAGGAAAGGGGAGTTCAAGTGGAGTCTAGAAGCACAGTTGACCTTTGAAAAAATGAAGAAGATGATGAGTACTTGTCCAGTATTGGCCCTACTATATTCCACACAACCCTTTACAGTGGAGTTTGATGCCTCAGGGGAAGTCATTGGAGCAATGCTTATGTAGAATAGACACCCTATTGTTTATGAAAGTCAAAAATTGAGGGTTCATGAGCTTATCTACACCATCTATGACAAATAAATGTGAGCCATCATGCATGCATTGGCTAAGTTCAGATAATATTTGGTTGGGGAAAAATTCGTTGTGAGGACATATCACAACAGCCTCAAGTACTTTCTAGATCAGAAGGACTTAAATGAGAGGAAACATAAATGGGTGAGAAAAATCCAGGCTTATGAATTTGACATTGAGTTTTTCAAAGGGAAGAATAATGTGGTGGAAGATGCCTTATCCAAAAGACCATCATTTTATTACATGACCGAAATCTCAATGGATTGGAAGGCCCACCTTTTGGTGGAATACTCAAAGAATATATTTGCATGTGAATTGATGGATGGATAGGTACAAGATGAAAAATTTAGAATGATGGATGACATCATATACTACAAAGGACGAATTTTCTTGGTCCCTGATTCAACCTTTAAGGCCAAAGTGCTACAAGAATGTCATGATTCACTAGTAGCAGGGCATCAAGGGTTCATCAAGACATACAGGTAGATACATGAGAGATTTTCTTGGAAGGGTTTGAAATAAGATATGATGCACCACGTGTCAGGTAAAAAAATATGAACACACTCACCCAACAGGATTAATGCAACCACTTCCTATCCCGGAGCACAAATGGGAAATCATATCTATGGATTTCATCACAGGATTTCCCAAGGCTCAGGACAAAGACTGCATTTTTGTGGTGGTAGACAGGTTGACTAAGTTTTTGCACTTCGTTTCCATTGCCACAAACTAAAGTGAAACAGAGGTTGCAGATTTGTTCTTCCAGGAGGTCTTCAGATTGCATGGTTTACCCAAAACCATTGTGAGTGACAAGGACAACAGGTTTATGAGCAAATTTTGGGAGGAACTCTTCAAGTTGGTAGGCATGGCCTTAACACCTAGTACTAGCTATCATTCTCAAACAGATGGAAAAATAGAAATAGTCAACAAATGGGTTGAGGGATACCTCGGGAATTATGTGTCAGGGAAGAAAAGGGCATGGGTTAAATGGTTTCATTTGGGGTAGTATTTCTACAACACCACCCATCATATGTCCATTGGTATGCCACCATTTAGAGCCTTATACAATTATGACACCCTCTGGAGATTGTCTTTGGTGACATCAGGGCTCCCATGGTTCAGAATTGGATTTAGTAGAGTCAGGATATACTAAGAGAACTTAAGGACCACCTGCAAAGGGCACATAATCAATAGAAGGTACAGGTAGACAAGCATAAGGTGGAGCGTGCATTTGAGGTTGGTGATTTGGTTTATTTGAGGCTTCAACTGTATAGACAGGCATCCATTAAGAGGAGTGGTGCAGAAAATCTCCAACCTGACTTTTTTGGTCCATACAGAGTCAACAGAAAGGTAGGAGTCATGGCATATGAGCTTGATCTAACACAAGGCAGTAAAATACACAATTTTTTCCATGTGTCTTGCTTGAAGAGAGCCATTGGTAAACACATCATTCCTATTGAGGAATTGCCACCCTTGGATGAAGAAGGACAGTTGGTACTGATACCAGAGGAGATATTAGAAGTCTGGGAGAAGAATTTAAGGAAAATAAGCATCAAGAAATATTTGGTCAAGTGGAAGAATCTACCCATAGAGGATGCCACTTGGGAAAGTGAACAAATGATTCAAGAGACAGGTCCAGAATTGCTTGTGGGCAAACAAATTCTAGCAGGGGAGACTATAATGTCCCCCACCTCTTGATGAAGAGGTTTGGAGAGACTCAATAGTCTAACTATCCCCACTAGACTATAGTCTCATGCATCATGGGGGAAAATTCAACCAGAAGTCATTGCCTAAGCACAACATTATATTACTAAGTTGATTTTCTGTGGAAAAAGGTAACTCAATGAAAGAAAAGAACATGTGGAGAAATGCTAGGAGTTAACCCTAGGGGTTAACTAAATCAATAGAAGAATAGACTGGGAGTATAAAATAAAGGAAGGGTGCACTTCTAAGGCATTCTAGATTATTATCATATTTTGCATTTGGGCTCTTGAGCACAAGACGTTTTGAGGGTTTTGTGACTAAAACCCTAGAGATCAACTCGGTGGTGAAATATTCCACTTCCTTGATCCAATATATGTCCCAGAGGTGCAACAATCCTCCCACGCCATTCTATAGTGTTACAGAGGTCATATCTATTGCCATAGGAGTACTAGTGTGCAACCTAAGGGGGTTTCCAGCAGGAGGGATCACCACCTTATGGAGATCAGTTCGATATGAAGTAAGGAGGAGGTTGTTGGGTAAAGGAACATCTGGGTTTTCTTTGTATGGTCCAGGGCATCACTTCTAATCTATAAAGGAGGAGGTTTTCCCAACAAATTATTTCCTAGAGACTGGCACGAGTTGGGGAAGAGAGGGGCGCACTACAAAAGGAGGTTCCCATCATTTGGGGGCTCAGATATTCATATTTCATATTGAGACTTCACCAGTGGGGTTGCACTCCCCTAATCTATCATCTTAGTGAGTTTTGTAGCAGTTGGAGGCCTCTAGAGGTGAGCTTGAAATATTGGAACTTTGATCAGCTAGGGGGGCGCAAACCAGTTGAGGGTTTTCTCATTTGGAGAGCCATAACTCCACCATTTAGTATGAGACTTTTCCAGGAGGTTTCTAGTGGCCCGATCTACATTTTGGGAGATTTTTGAGTCATTTAGAGAAGAGGAAGAGGAGGGATGAAATCTAGGGTGTGTACAACCACCAGGACAGTGCACAACTCAGCCAATTTGAGGGTTTTGCATTGCATTGGGCCACGGTTCCATCTTCTCAGTCTTCTCTTGCAACTATTGGCCTTTGGGGGCTTGTATCTTCTCTTCAGAATGCCTTGGGAAGGCTATTATCATCAACATTGATTATTATCATAGTAGTTATCATCCCATTTTGGATATTATTATGGTTTTCTTTCAGATCTATAGATCTCTGGTTATAGGATCTATCTACTATCTAAATAAAGGTCAGATCTAGCATTATTGGCTCTATATGGGTGTTCCTTATTGTATCTTGTCTTTTTTTGTGGTATATGCTTCAGATCTATCACTTCATTGCTATAACCTTTATAATATAAACCCTAATGGCCAACTCTATGAGTAAACCTGCAAACATATAACCAAACAACAAACAAACAATCAACAGTTAGTGTTTCCAGTAAAAAAATTAGCTTGGGAACATTACACTCTGGTGGGGTAAAAACTCATGACTAGCATACCTTCATTAAGGTAATTATTTTGGTACGCAGATTTCTATTTTGGTAATACTTATTTTTAGTATTTTAATTTTGTTTTCTTTTCAAAAAAATAATGATTCCTTTTTTGTAATTATAGTATGTTTTACCTCTATCTCTCCCTGACATCTTTGAAAACAACATAAAACAAGTTATATATTATCTTGGAAAATACATGAGGTAAACAAAATGTTTTTCGTAGAACTTGTTGTCATGTAATGTTTTACTTTAATTAATGTATATAATTTGTTTTTGAAATGTATGATTTTCTTGGATAGTCATTTGTAGGTGGTTTTCATCTAAAGAAATCCATAAAGAAGATATAAAATATTGGAGGAGAGAAATTCCTCGAATAATGTGTGAAATGCAAAAGAATCTACCTACGACATTTTTCAATGCTCAAGAACACTACCTCATACACCAAGTTGAGGAGATTGAAATGTGTGGACCTGTACACAGAAGGTCAATGTGGATGGTGGAGAGGCACTTGAAGTCATTTAAGGATTTCATTAGACAAAGAGCATGTCTTGAGGGTTCTATGGTGTAGGGAGATATGGTATATTAATCATTGGTATATATTGTTGGCATGCTTTACAGGCAGTGTATGCTTGTCATTGATGGCAAGTACAACAGCGATGATGGCTTGAGTACAGGAAGAGGCGGGCACCAGAAGTCTTTCGGGAAGACGCTGCAAGGAAATCTCGACAAGATCAGAGTATGCAATGATGGATCTCATTGAGAATTCCCGATGAACATCAAATTTGAGCCCGAGGTCTGACCAGCGTTGGATCCAGGAGAACCTACACGCTCTTTAATGAGTGAGGTAAAGCGGGGTTATGAAATCCCGAAACCAGGAGGACAGTTTCAGATACCGGGAATTGGAAATGTCAAGGACTCTCATCATCAAGAGTCCTGGGATCACGAAATGTGAAACCCCGAAAAACCTGAAACAGGCACATCAACAAAGACTCCATTTCAGAGTTTTGGTTACTGGGAGATGGAGAAGTCAAGAGTCGAGACTCTCCAACACAGGAGTCCCGAAGTCGCGAAATGTGAAACCCCGAAATTGCGAAACAGACAAATCTACCGGTATTTCCGTTACCGAGAGATGGAGAAGTCAAAGACTCTCATCATAAGGAGTCTCGAAGTGTCGAAATGTGAAACCTCGAAAACTCAAAATAGACGCATCACTCGGAGCTTTGGATACTGGGATTTTGGTTACCGTGAAATGAAGAGTCAGGACACTACATCACAAGAGTCCCAAAATCGTGAAACTCGAAGTCACGAAATGATAAAGACTCCATATCGGAGTTTCTGATATCAGGAGTTGGAGGAGTCAAGTGTGAATACTCTTCATCACAGGAGTCCCAAAATCGCGAAACCTGAAGTCGCGAAATGTCGATTTCCCAAAAAGAAAAACGTTGAAATAACGGACTATTGATCTGACTCCATTTTGGAGTTCCGGATATTGAAGTGTTGAAACACTTCACCACAGGAGTGCCAAAATGCCGAAGTGCCGAAATGCAAAATTTCCAAATGCATTTTTTGAATAAGGTTGTGGTCACAGCGGGTGGTCACATCGTCGAAGAGTTGTAGAGAAGAGTTCGCAAAGTTAAGCTCCATTTCAGAGTTTCGGGGTGTTGGAGTTGCCTTTGTTTCTCTAGCCTGTTTAAAATTTCATATCTTAATGCTTGAAGTCGAAAGCTGGTTTTCATATTTTCCTTTATTTTTTCCCAAAATCTCAGAAATCTCATCACGCAAACAACGATGGCTATCATACTCTTAAGGCACGCTTTATTTTCTTTTTATCGTTTAAACGAGTCTCTCCTTTTTACCTCGGGATGTCGAATGTCGGAAGTTATAGATCACATATTTTACAAGTCTTGAGGGGCGAAATGATGAACTAGTTTTAAAAAAAAAGAGTTACCCAGTTCATTACCGAGAGTAAAAATACTCTAAACCGCAGCTAAGCATCATCGAGATTTCGTGTCTCGGCGTTTGCTAGCTCCAAAAATCTTACCGTCGTAACCCTGATAGCCGAAACTGTGAGATTCTTATTTTAGTAACCTTGGTTAATGTTAAAGGTAAAAATTTTAGATGCGGTTAAGCTCTGTCGGGAATTCGCAACTCGACGTATTTTCCTTCAAAAGTAATACCTTCGAAGCCCTGAGTCGCGAAGTTGCGATATAAATAAAAATGAAATTAATTAAACATTTAATCCGGTTTTATCCTCCAATTTAATCAAATCATATCATCGCGATCTCACGATTTTGCAACTCGGCATACAAGCCTCCCGAAAGTTATACCTTCAAATCCCCAAGTTGCGAAGTCGCGATATAAATAACAACGTAATTAATTAAACACCTAATCATGGTTACGTTCTTTATTAACCAAAGCTAATTGTCGCAATCTCAGGTCTTAGAGGTTCAAAGGGTTAAAGCGAAAGCTCACGATGAGGCGAGTGCCGAAAGATTAATTAACATTTAAAAAGGCCTGATTAATTAAGATAAGCCATCATTTTCATTGTTTTAATACGAAAATTAATATCCATAGTCTTCGAGGCGATTTTAAACTTTCTTTCCGCCAACTTGCATTACGAACTGTCAGAATTTATGACAGTAATTAGAAATGAGGCGAATTGACAAGGATTTGGTTTTTATTGCTAAATTTATATTTAAGAATGATTTGACCGTTCTGTTCCTAAGGATGAACTAGTTTTAAATGGTCGAAGGCATGGATCTTTTATTTGTTGTCTCAAATTTCATTTATATTCTACGCAGAGCCAACTTTTCGCAAGCGAACTAATTTTTGTATGTATACATATTGTTATCGCAGAAGAATTAAAGTAGAATCCCCCGCCATGGCCCTGCGAAAAGCGTCTAATGCCACTGTTGAGGTTTCAGGACAAGGTTCAGACAATGTTTCTGATACTTCACCTCGAAGTGTCAACTCTGTCAAGACCTGGTCATATATTTTTGAGGTTCTACAGTCTAAATTGGTAGATGTTTTAGATGATTCCAGTGAAAATGAAAAAGACGACCTGATCACCAAATATAAGATCGTCGTCCAGGCTCAAATGCATAAAGTAGTGGCTAGGCCACGTCTTCTCCCTTACTACGATATGATCCGGTGGGCATTAGACCATGTACATATACCAACCAGAACCATCGTCAACGAGCAGAAGGTCACCATTGGGACTTTCAGACCCAAACAATTGCAGGCTATGTACAAGTTGCCATCCATGTCGGACTTTGTTTACAATGTCAAATTCCTGGAGAATTTTAAACAGAAGGAATGTGTGCAATACGAAAAGACTATGTCTGGTTTAATCAAAGATTGGGTTTCACACCCTGCGAAGTTCAGGGTGGACAGTAATGGTATATATTCAATAGCTTCTCTGGAACCACAGTTCAAATATATCGCTATGATGACCTACATATTATATGGGAGAGAGGACACCACACATTTTTTCCTTCAGTGGGTGCCTCTAATTCACACGGTTGCCGAAGGATGTTCCTTCGACTATGCTAAACTACTATCCAATAGTTTTACCAGTCGAGTTACAGAGTATCGAGCATAGAGGGAAAGCGGAAATATTGCTTCATTCTTTATGTCTGCATATATCATGGACGCCGTGTGTTTTTTGACACATTTTCCCTTGATGAGTTGGAGTTGGACTCCATCGGAGGCTGAGCCCATCCACGTCTACCATTCAAAGTTGTGGGAAGACAAAGCCTCAGATTTTCTGTATGAAATATTTAACTGGGTGATGGTACCAATGCATGTCACTATCTTCAGTCACCTGCCACCCAGGATCTCAAACAGTATCGTGGTAAATCTAAGCAGTATAGCCGACTGGTACGTGGAAGCAGAATTTTCATATCTCAGGGTTTTCGGTGCTTATGTTCCTTCGAATGCCTTGCCATTATTCATACCCGATAGGCTAGCTTACCGTGAGATTTCCAGACAAACCTTAATCGGTGGCGTAAGCAAGGATCTTAAGGGATATTCTAAAAAGGTATGGCCATATTTTCCTATTCATTTAAGTTCCTATTCTTTGTTATATTTCGTGCATGCTAAAGATGAGGTAGCAACCTTGGAGGACCTAAAATTGGTTCATGTCAAATTCAAAAAACACGATCCATAGAGGGTCATAAGTAATCACTTATCTAGTTACAGGCTTAAAAGGTTCGAACATGAAAATTCACCCTTGGATGACATTTTCTGAGGCACGAGATCTTATGCCAAGGTTTTGGCTCGGATACAAGCCCTAGCACCCGAAGAGAGGGTCGATGTTTTAAAATTCCAAGAACATTGACGAAGTTGCCTTCCCCCAGTATTGTGGGGTGAGAATCCAATAACAATAGAGGTGCAACAAAAAGAAGCCAAAGGCTCTAAAGATACAACACCCAGATAAGAAAAACACCAGGACAGGGGAGAGCAAACTAGGAGCCCAAAACCAGAAATGAAAACTCTCGATCACCCAAAAAAGCAGACTCAGGTTGCCACTCTAGGCCAATTAGCTAAGAAAATCGGAGATCCCATCACCTCCATTACTCCCTTATAGTCAACTAAGGGGAACATAGACACAGGGTGGATTTTTAATGAAGAATTGAGACCTATGAGGATGGAAGAGATTCCGCCAAATGAGTTCTTTTTTGATAAAAAGAGAAAAGTTGTGGTAAAAAGAGAATTCTATCAAGAAGAGGGATCAATGGCTAAGAAGTTCAAGGTGTTGACCAATGGGAAATATATTAAGAAGGAAGAATTCGTGACAGAAATAGATGGATCATTAGGGGCGTATGCTACAACAAACCAATTTTCAGTCGGGGTTTTGAAAAATCAGCTGAAGCGAAAAAATTGCCTCATCAAAACCTTAGAAGCTAAACTAGCCACAACGGAAGAAGCTACTAAAGACCAAGCAAACACAGGAATAGAACAAGCAAGGATGGCCGATAAAAAGGAAATTGAGCTGCTCAAAGCTAAGCTCGAACAAGCAGAGCTGGTAGCTCAGACCAGTCAAATACAGGTACGCCAACAAAGAGATTTGATAGGGCAGCTACAGGTTAGATTAGAGTTAGCTGAAAGCCAAGTTATAAATATCAGGATTTTCCAGTCCCAAGCTATGGAGATTCAGAGCAGGGTTTCTGCAGCCCAGCGAAGTTTACTTGCCAAGGTAGAGATGATTTGGGACAATTGTCTACTTATTGATCAAGTATTAGAAAACTTCTCTGTCAGAGAGAGAGAAGCTGGAGCAGCTTGAGTCACATTTCAAGAGGCTGTAATAGCTACAACAAATAGGGAATCGGGGAAAAGTTCTAAGTTTTCCATTTCGGAACAGACCCGAGGTAATATTTTGTTGAAAGAATGGGAACGCAGCATATCAGAAGGCAAATTTCAAGCCAAGAAAGTAAGGAAATCCTGTGAAGAGGCTTTCAGTTCTATAGATGGAAATCTGTTAGGCATTGATAGCAAGAGTAATGCTGAGACACTGAGCCAAAGGAATATGGTGAAACTCTCGCTTGATATAAATGAGAATGAAGAAAGTGATTCGGTCGAAGTCTCACAAGTAACTCTGGCAGACATAGTTCAAATAGATAAATGGATTATTAAACCAAGTGTGCAATTGTGCGTTGTTGACACCCTAGACCAACAGATGGAAGAAAGGTTGCCACAATTAGTCAGAGATTGTTACATCTTTTAGGCCAATTGTCAAGCGGAACCTTCAAGGTTGATATCTCGGCTGGTGGAAAAATGTGTCACTTGTACCGAGCATGCGAGAGGGCAGGTTTCTGGTACCAAATAAAGACATATAATAAAGAAATGAAACAATTGATCTCCTTCCCATTGTAACTGAAAATCTTGGAATGATTGGGATTCCATCATACGTAAATTTGTATAAATATACGATAGAAGGAAGGAACAAGGGTTGGACCTTTTTGGGTCGATTGTAATAGAGATTTTCCTTCCTCGAGAGTTAATACAAAGCAAATCCAAAGATTATCGATTTCATCAAGACTGTGTTATGAGTTTGTTTCCTTGTATTTCATATTTCATTTCATTTCATATATGTATCTGATGAATGCTTCACTATAATTTAGTACAACCTCTACTATAATGAACAAATTTTAGTTTTCTACATTGTTTACCGTTTTTCCTCTGTACCGGCTATCAGCAGGTATAAGACCAGTGAACATTTTAGATTTCTATATATATTTTATGCTTCATCAGGTTATTTCTTTATCCTTTTTCTTCTTTTGTTTATAAGTGAGATTCTCCCTTGATAGGAGCCTTACATGATAGACAGCTTAATGTTTTTCTTATACCTCATACACATTTATTGAAATATAACTCAGTTATGGGAAAGGGCCTTTGGTTTGCATCATGTTTTCACTATCAGAGCTATAACTCTCCTTTATACGACCAAAATCGAGACAGCATCTAAAAATTTTCTTTGAGATTTTCTTATCATTTTGTTCCTCTATGACTGTCCCTATGACAAGACAACCTAATATTGAACCCGAACTATCATATCAAACACATATTGCCTTGAATATTTTTGATACTATCCTTAAAAGAGCCACTACCTAGGTAGAACTGGAACATTCATGGGCAGTGATTGAAAGGGACATAAACATCCAGGAACAATTGGAAGCTAGACAACAACCTAGAAATCAACCCTAGTTTCCCTTGCCAAACGTTGACATTTCTTCCTTCTCTACCCCTTACTCACTTTCGGATGCCTAGACACTGTACTTCTAAGCCTTAATTACAGACTCTGGAACAACATCTTTTTGGCGCCGTTGCCGGGGACCGAAGTTACGAAATCTTTTTCCCTAGGAAAACGACATTTTTCGTTGAAAGTGCCACCCTTGGATAGTGAACAAAGGGTGCACACCTTTTAAAGGATTTCCAATCTTTCACTTGGCGACTCCACGATTAATAATATGGCATCCGAACGAAGGAATACCGAGCAAAACCCGGATGGTAAACAGACCACACCTGTTACCGATCCTGAGAATATTTTAAAGGCGAGAGACTCTCTTAAGCTGACCCCTGCAGTATATCAGCTTAAATACCCACAACTGAAAACCAAGGGTTCTTCTGAACCTTCAACTTCACGCAGCCCTCTTTTTGACATTGACGATCTAACATCAAACTGCTCCGAAGTTAGAAGAGAAGCCCATCCGATAACCTCTGTAGAACATAAAGGAAAAAGTCCTGTAGAAAATTTATCTACTGTCGATATATCGTCGACTCTTCAGTTGAATTTCGCGACCTCACACAGTCTCAAAGAATATTTCACACATCCAGTTTCCACAGCCGTTGGTTCCCCTGACTACATATCTTGCAAGTCCGAAGAGCCAAGCCCTCGGATCCCTTACCAGTCACTCAAAGTAAAGCGCCCTGAAAAAGATTTTCAAGAGTCAGTTTTGATTTTTTGACCTCTGTTTTTCAGTTTATAGATCTCTATCTGTAACCCTTTTCTATTTTCTGGTTTACCTTTGAAAAGCCAGCATATTTCCGGTTTAGCATACGTAGGAAGAAGAGATTACATTTTAACCTTGAGAGCTTCAAAGCAGATTGTGAAAGTAAGCTAGTCTTCACAACTCCTCGGTCCCTTGCTAAACAAAGTGACGCTTAAGTGATTCTGACTTTTCTAGGTTTTTCAATGGTTTCGGAGGATTGAGGCTTGCTCAAATAGAACGCCCCAAAAAAGTTAATTTTTCCCTTTCTCCCTGCGAACGAAGGTGTTGTGAAAGTTAAGGAAAGGTTGGTACCGAGTAATCAAAGTAAGTTGACAGGCCTATAATGTAAAATATTACATAGATATCAGCCCTCATATAAACTAATTTCCCCCATATAGTCCAAAAGATGATGAAAGGAAATTCGGAAATGATTGCCCTCGTCTTAGCATTTAAATGCATAAATATATTCCAAAGTGGTGAAAGGAAATTCAATAAAAAGGGCCAGATAACTTCACTGAAGTACTGAACAGGCTCACTGGCAGTGAAGCAATATCTGAAATATCTGTAAGGCTGTTATACATTAATATCACTCTACGCTAGTAACCAATTCTTTTTAAAACCTGATCTAAATCCCAAGTTCAGACAGGGCTTCCTGATTAAAAACATATAATTTTCTTCTTTTGATGCAAGCCGATAGCCACAAGATCTGTTGGGTCTCCTAGAACTATTTTGATTGTCTTAATGCTGACCTAAATTCAGTAACAGGAAGGAGAAAGTTGTGAAAGGGACTATAGCTAAGTGAAAAAAAGAATCTGAGTTTTGAAATCTTTTCAAAGGTAAAAGACGAAGTCCCTTTCCCCTTCGGTATCCTGTTCTAAGGAACATTTTCGTTGGATTAAAGCCATTGACTCCATTTACCCAATATAGGCACGTGGTCTACTGTTCTTCCCGTCTTGCAAGAAAACAGGATCCCTAGTTGGAGCCTATGTTGGAGCCACCTTTGTTTTTCTAGCCTGTTTAAAATTTCATAACTTAATGCTTGAAGTCAAAAGCTGGTTTTCATATTTTCCTTTATTTTTTCCCAAAATCTCAGAAGTCTCATCACGCAAATAGTGATGGTTATCATACTCTTAAGGCATGATTTATTTTCTTTTTATCATTTAAACGAGTCTCTCCTTTTTACCTCGTGATGTCGCATGTCAGAAGTTATAGATCACATAGTTTACAAGTCCCGAGGGGTGAAACGACGAACTAGTTTTAAAAAAAAAGAGTTACCCAGATCATTACCAAGAGTAAAAATACTCTAAACCGCAGCTAAGCATCATCGGGATTTCGTGTCTCAGCGTTTGCTAGCTCCAAAATTCTTACCGTCGTAACCTCGATAGCCGAAACCGCGAGATTCTTGTTTTAGTAACCCGGGTTAATGTTAAAGGTAAAAAGTTTAGTCGTGGTTAAGCTCTGTCGGGAATTCACAACTCGATGTATTTTCCTTAAAAAATTATACCTTCGAAGCCCCGAGTTGCGAAGTCGTGATATAAATAAAAATGAAATTAATTAAACATTTAATCTGGCTTTATCCTCCAATTTAATCAAATCATATCATCGTGATCTCGCGATTTCGAAACTCGGCATACAAGCCTCCCAGAAGTTATACCTTCGAAGCCCCGAGTCATGAAGTCGCAATATAAATAACAATGTAATTAATTAAATGCCTAATCATGGTTACGTTCTTTATTAACCAAAGCTAATTGTCGCAATCTCGGGTCTTAGAGGTTCAAAGGGTTAAAGAGAAAGCTCACGATGAGGCAACTACCGAAATATTAATTAACATTTAAAAAGGCCTGATTAATTAAGCTAAGCCAACATTTTCATTGTTTTAATACGAAAATTAATATACATAGTCTCCGAGGTGATTTTAAACTTTCTTTCCGCCAACTTGCATTACGAATTGTCAGAATTTATGACAGTAATTAGAAATGAGGCGAATTGACAAGTAAGGATTTGGTTTTTATTTCTAAATTTATATTTAAGAATGATTTGACCATTATGTTCCTAAGGACGAACTAGATTTAAATGGTCGAAGGCATGGATCTTTTATTTGTTGTCTCAAATTTCATTTCTATTCTACGCAGAGCCAACTTTTTGCAAGCGAACTAATTTATGTATGTATACATATTGTTATCACAGGAGAGCTAAAGTAGAATCCCCTGCCATGGCCCCGTGAAAAGCGTCTGAAGTCACTGTTGAGGTTTCAGGACAAGGTTCAGACAACATTTTTGATACTTCACCTTGAAGTGTCGACTCTGTCAAGACCTGGTCATATATTTATGAGGTTCTACAGTCTGAATTGGTAGATGTTTCGGATGATTCCATTGAAAATGAAAAAGATGACTTGATCACCAAGTATAAGATCATCGTCCAGGCTCAAATGCAGAAAGTAGCGGCTAGGCCACATCTGCTCCCTTACTACGATATGATCCGGTGGGCATTAGATCATGTAGATATACCAACTAGAACCATCGTCAACGAGTAGAAGGTCACCATTGGGACTTTCAGACCCCAATAATTGCAGGCTATGTACAAGTTGCCAGCCGTGTCAGACTTTGTTTACAATGCCGAATTCCTGGAGAATTTTAAATAGAAGGAATGTGTGCAATATGACAAGACTATGTTTGGTTTAATCAAAGATTGGGTTTCACACCCTGCGAAGTTCAGGGTGGATAGTAATGGTATATATTCAATAGCTTCTCTGGAACCACAGTTCAAATATATCGCTATGATGACCTACATATTATATGGGAGAGAGGACACCACACATTTTTTCCTTTAGTGGGTGCCTCTAATTCACACGGTCGCCGAAGGCTGTTCCTTCGACTGGGCTAAACTACTATCCGATAGTTTGACGAGTCGAGTTACAGAGTATCGAGCATAGAGGGAAAGCAGAATTATTGCTTCATTCATTATGTCCGCGTATATCATGGACACCGTGTGTTTTTTGACACCTTTTCCCTTGATGAGTTGGAGCTGGACTCCATCGGAGGTTGAGCCCATCCACGTCTACTATTCAAAGCTGTGGCAAGACAAAGCCTCAGATTTTGTGTGTGAAATCTTTAACTGGGTGATGGTACCACTGCATGTCACTATCTTCGGCCACCCGCCACCCGGGATTTCAGACAGTATCGCGGTAAATCTGAGTAGTATAGCCGACTGGTACGTGGAAGCAGAATTTTCATATCTCAGGGTTTTCGGTGCTTCTGTTCCTCCAAATGCCTTGCCATTATTCATACCCGATAGGCTGGCTTGCCGTGAGATTGCCAGACAAACCTCAATCGGTGGCATAAGCAAGTAGCTTAAGGGATATTCTAAGAAGGTATGGTCATCTTTTCCTATTCATTTAAGTTCCTATTCTTTGTTAGATTTCGGGCATGCTAAAGTTGAGGCAGCAGCCCTGGAGGACCTAAAATTGGTTCATGTTGAATTCAAAAAGCACAATCCACAGAGGGTCGTAAGTAATCACTTAGCCAGTTGCGGGCTTAAAAGGTTCGAACATGAAAATTCACCCTCGGATGACATTTTCCGAGGCACGAGATCTTATGCCGAGGTTTTGGCTCGGATACAAGCCCTGGCACCCGAAGAGAGGGCCGATGTTTTAAAATTCCAAGAACATCACCAGAGTTTCCTTCCCGCAGTATTGCGGGGTGAGAATCCAATAACAAAAGAGGTGCAGAAAAAAGAAGTTGAAGGATCCAAAGATACAACACCCAGACAAGAAAAACACCAGGACAGGGGAGAGCAAACTAGGAGCCCGAAACCAGAAATGAAAACTCTCGATCCGTCGAAAAAGCAGACTCCAGTTGCCACTCTAGGCCAATTAGCTAAGCAAATCAGAGATCCCATCACCTCCATTACTCCCTTACAGTCAACTAAGGGGAACATAGACGCAGGGTGGATTTTCAATGAAAAATTTAGACCTGTGAGGATGGAAGAGCTTCCGCCAAATGAGTTCTTTTTTGATAAAAAGAGAAAAGATGTGGTAAAAAGAGAATTCTATCAAGAAGAGGGATCAACAACCAAGAATTTCAAGGTGTTAACCGATGAGAAAGATATGAAGAAGGAAGAATTTGCGACAGAAATAGCCAGATCATTAGGGGTGTATGCTACAGCAAACCAATTTTCAGTCGGGGTTTTGAAAAATCAGCTGAAGCGAAAAAATTGCCTCATCAAAACCTTAGAAGCTAAACTAGCCACAGCAGAAGAAGCTGCTAAAGACCAAGCAAAGATAGGAATAGAACAAGACAGGATGGCTGATAAAAAGGAAATTGAGCTGCTCAAAGCTAAGCTCGAACAAGCAGAGCTGGTAGCTCAGACCAGTCAAATACAGGTAGGCCAATAAAGAGATTTGATAGGGCAGCTACAGTTTAGATTAGAGTTAGCCGAAAACCAAGTTATAAATATCGGGATATTCCAGTCCCAGGCTATGGAGATTCGGAGCAAGGTTTCTGCAGCCCAGCGAAGTTTACTTGCCAAGGTAGAGACGATTTGGGACAATTGTCTACTTATTGATCAAGTATTAGAAAACTTATCTGTCAGAGAGAGAGAAGTTGGAGCAGCTTGGGTCGCATTTCAAGAGGCTATAATAGCTACAGAAAACAGGGAATCGGGGAAAAGTTCTAAGTTTTCCATTTCAGAAAAGACCCGAGGTAATACTTTGTTGAAAGAATGGGAATGTGACATATCAGAAGGCAAATTGCAAGCCAAGAAAGTAAGGAAATCCTGTGAAGAGGCTTTCGGTTCTATAGATGGAAATCTGTTAGGCATTGATAGCGAGAGTAATGCCGAGACACTGAGCCAAATGAATATGGCGAAACTCTCACTTGATATAAATGAGAAAGAAGAAAGCGATTCAGCCGAAATCTCACAGGTAACTCTGGTAGACATAGTTCAAATAGATAAATGGATTATTAAACCAAGTGTGCTATTCTGCATTGTTGACACCCTAGACCAACAGATGGAAGAAAGGTTGACGCAATTAGTCAGAGATTGTTACATTTTTTAGGCCAATTGTCAAGTGGAACCTTCAAGGTTGATATCTCGGCTGGTGGAAAAATGTGTCACTTGTACCGAGCATGCGAGAGGGCAGGCTTCTGGTACCGAATAAAGACATAGAATAAGGAAATGAAACGATTGATCTCCTTCCCATTATAATTGAAAATCCTGGAATGATTGGGATTCCATCATATGTAAATTTGTATAAATATACAATAGAAGGAAGGAACAGGGGATGGACCTTTTTGGGTTGATTGTAATAGAGATTTTCCTTCCTTGAAAGTTTATACAAAGAAAATTCGAAGATTCTCGATTCCATCAAGACTATGTTATGAGTTTGTTTCCTTCTATTTCATATTTCATTTCATTTCATATATGTATCTGATGAATGCTTCGCTATAATTTAGTACAACCTCTACTATAGTGAATAAATTTTAGTTTTCTACATTGTTTACCGTTTTTCCTCTGTACCAGCTATCAGCAGGTATAAGACCAATGAACATTTTAGATTTCTATATATATATATTATGCTTCATCAGGTTATTTCTTTATCCTTTTTCTTCTTCTGTTTATAAGTGAGATTCTCCCTTGATAGGAGCCTTATATGATAGGCAGCTTAATGCTTTTCTTACACCTCATACACATTTATTGAAATATAACTCAGTTACGGGAAAGGGCCTTTAGTTTGCATCCTGTTTTCACTATCGGAGCTATAACTCTCCTTTATATGACCGAAATCGAGACAACATCTAAAAAACTTCTTTGAGATTTTCTTATCATTCTGTTCCTCTATGACTGTCCCTGTGACAAGACAGCCTAATATTGAACCAAGACTATTAGATCAAACACATATTGCCTTGAATCTTTTTGATACTATCCTTAAAACATCCACTACTCGGGTAGAACTGGAACGTTCTTGGGCAGCGATTGAAAGGGACATAAACATCCAGGAACAGTTGGAATCTAGACAACATCCTAGAAATCAACCCTAGTTTCCCTTGTCGAAGGTTGACATTACTTCCTTCTCTTCCCCTTACTCACTTTCGGATGCCTAGACACTGTACTTCTAAGCCTTAAGTACAGACTCTAGAACAACATGAGGACCGCGACTTGGAAAGTTGAGAAACCTCACAACAAGATTGTTGAAATGTCGAAATGCGAAACAGGTTTGTCCTCAGCCTATGGTCACAGCCGTTGGTCACATCAGTGGAAGATGGAGGAAGGAGCTAGTGTAGAAAAGCTCCTTTTCAAAGTTTCGGGGATCGGGAAATGGAGAGTACTAATATCCTTCACCATGGTGATCCTGAAATGCCAAAGAGTGAAATGCCGAAATGAATGCAAGATTAATGAATTTAATCCAACGGTGCAGATAAAATTGAATAAGATCGGAGGGCTACTATTGCACGTCACAGTGTAACTTCCAGAAACCACTCAAGGATTCTGCCAGAGGACTCGAAGAGATTTTTGTGTGATTGACAGAGGAGGTGAAGAGTCTCAAGGATACTGTGAGTCGAATAAAGATTGGTCATGGAGGCAATTGACAGCTGGAAGAGTGTTGGAGCTTGTAAATGTAACAAATAGAGAAGCTGAAGAAGTTTCATATGATGAATAGACAGAGCACTCGACATCGTGAGCAGGCAGAAGGATTGTGTACAGGGCATGCACACCATGCATAGAGACTATAAGAATGTGGAACAAAGAAGAGATTAGATGGTTGTTGTTGTGAGAGATTAAGGTGTGAAGAAGGAGGTGGAGTGCAGCAGCTGAAATGGACAGAAGATAAAAAGTGCATTGAATGGGAATGGCACATAGAGCACAAAAAGCAGAAGAACAGAAAGTGCAATTGATGTGTGCAGAAAGACAGTGAGGCAGACAGAGCAGCGAAATCTTGCAGAATAGTGATGAGACTAGTAAGTGATTGTTGAACATTGTATCACTATAATAAATTCAGTAACAGATCTTATTTCAGAGTGGTAGGGAGGTGCTAGGAAGGACTGGTGTCCTCAGAGGTTCAAGTGGGTGCTTGAACACAGGGAGTTGGTGCTTCCTTCTAGTTGGTGCTAGAGAAATCAGGGAGTTGGTGCTTCCTTCTAGTTGGTGCTAGAGAAACCAGGGAGTTGGTGCTTCCTTCCAGTTGGTGCTAGAGAAAACAAGGAGTTGGTGCTCTCAGCAAGTAGCAGCTTGCAAAACAGAGGTTGCATCCTCATTATGAGTTGGTTCTCATATGTATGATAATGTAAAGGATGTAAATAATACTTATCATATAAAGAAGAAGAGGTTTTTACCCTTTATGGGTTTCGTCAGGAAATATCTGTCTATGTGTATCTCATATATGTGACTGATGTTGAATGTGCCATTACTTGTTTCCCTGCATTATTGTGATTATCATTGAGTGCCTTGTAAATAATTTAAAAGAAGCATAATTGTTTAAGCACTGTAACAACTGATTCACCCCCCCTCTTAGTTGTCCAACAATTGGTATCAAAGCAGGCCCCTTTTTCTAAGGGTAGATCCTAGATCTTAAACAAGTCAAGCCATGAAGGAAATTCAACCAATAAGGCCCCTTTGTTCAATGGAACAAATGTTGCCTTCTCGAAAGTTAGAATGAGAACCTACATAATGGATTTAGGTGCAGATGTCTGGGATGTGATAGATACTAGTTATGTAAAGCCAATTGTACTAGCTAATAAGGATGACAAGCTAGAATTTAGCTTCAACACTAAGGCTATAAATGCTATCCTGAGTGGACTTGCAGAAGCAAAATTCGTAAAATTTATGCACCTAGGAACTGCCAAAGAAATGTGGGACAAACTCATTAGCAGCTATGAAGGTAATGAGAAGGTAAAGGATGCCAAGCTTCAAACCTACAGAATATAGTTTGAACAACTGAAGATGAAGGAAGATGAAAATGTTGGTAAATACTTTCTGAGAGTAGAAGAAATGGTAAATGCAATGAAAGCACTTGGTGAAAAAATTGAGGAATCTTCTTTAGTTCAAAAAATCTTGAGATCTCTCCAAGATAGGTTCAACCCGAAGGTCTCTTCTATAGATGAACTTAATGATCTAAAAACCTTGGTGTTTGATCAACTTCTAGAAACATTGACTGCATATAAAATGAGAATAGCGAAAGACAAACCTACCTCCAGAGAAGCATCATTTAAAGCAGACAAGAATGAGGATTATGAGCCCGATGAAATTGAAGAGAAATTTGTAAAGAGACTGAGGAAGTGATCAGGCAAATACAAAGGTAAACTGCCTTTCAAATGTTTCAACTATGGTAGGATAGGTCATTTTGCAAATAAATGTCCCCACAAAATAAAGGATCAAACATGTGATGATAAGGAGAAGCACAGCCACATATATTTCTTTAAAGAGAATAACTTTAAGAAGAAAAGTCTTTGCGTAAACAATGACGATGATCCTTTAGATGATGAAGACAATAACTCCTCTATTGAAGACAAATTAAATGACTTTATACTTGTGTCCAAAGAGGATTATGATAATAACAACACAGGAAGTGATGTTAATGAAGAAAAAGTTGCGGTTGACATGGAAGGAGAATTGATCAATGCACCAAAAGAGATTGACAGACTAAGAATTAAGAACAGAAAGCAAAGACAATTGTTGATATAGTTCGAGAAAGACAGTAAAGGACCTGATGAAGACCTTTCCCTACTAAAAGTGGAATTAGAGGAGGCAAAGAAAATCGAAGATATTCTGAAACAGCAGCTATCAGAAAAGAAGGCAAGATGTGAAGCTTTAGAACAAGAAGTAGTGAAAACTAGGAAAGAAATGGAGAAGTTTCAAACCTTATATAATCAGAATATGTCAAGTATCAAAGCCTCAGAAGGATTAGCCACCATTCTAAATCAGCAAAGGAATCCAAAGCTAAAAACCGGTTTGGATTATGAAGAAGGATCAAGTAGTGGTAAGCCAAGAAACGAAGAACCCCTCAAGTTTGTCAAATGTACAACCAATAACAACAACAAACCTGTAGAAACAAAGGAAGACAATCAGCTGCCCAGGACAAGTAAAGAAAAAGGTGCCAGGACTGAATCTGTAGAACAAAGAAATAATGCGCTCCCTGCTGAAAGATGTCATCATCATGGAAGAAATCAATTTGCTCAAAGAAGACAACCACTTTCCGGGTACAAAGAATTTTTCTATGGTTATTGTTTCTACTGTTCTAATTTTGGTCACAAAGCTGTAAATTGTTCCTTAAGACTTATACATGATCAATTAAGATTTTGAAGGAATAAATACTTCCCACAACAAAGAATGATATAGCCAAGTAACAAACCTTCATAAACTGCAAATTGCCAAATTAAGTCTAGGGACATGTAACTAAGGAGGTCAAGAAATAATCAACAGTCAATGAGTAGACAACGCTGCAAAAATAAGTTTGACCTATTGAATAATGAGATTGAATGTTACATCTATCATAACTTTGGACATAAATCTATTGACTATCGGTTAAGGAACTATGAACTAGATTCGAAATCCCCTGCTGAAAATGTCAAGTTTTGGAAAAAGAAAGAAAGTGACAAGTGTGGATTAGTATTGTCCACTCAAAGAAAAATGAACCCTTGGTATATAGATAGTGGATGCTCCAAACATATGACGGGATACAAAGGAAAGTTTCTATCTCTAAGTGAAATCAAATCAGGAAATGTAACCTTTGGAAATGATGCTCGAGGGAAAATAAAGGGTAAAGGAATGGTGAGCTTAAGTAATGGAAAAGGAAAAGCCAAAGATGTTCTACTTGTAGATGGGCTAAAACATAATCTTCTCAGTGTAAGTCAAATGTGTTACAGAGGATGTAAAGTGGTGTTCATGTCCAAGGACTGCAAGATAAAGTCTGTAACCTTAGGACAAGTGGTGGCCAAAGGCATAAGGACATAAAATAATGTATATGTGCTGAAAGAAAATAGAGAAGAATGTCATCTAAGAAAATTTGATGAAAGATGTTTATGGCATAGGAGACTTGGACATCTAAACTTTGACCACTTAATCAAACTCAAAAAACTTGAGCCAGTAAAGATCTTCCAAGAATATCAAAGCCCCAAGACTCAATGTGTAAACCCTGCCAAGTAGGGAAGCTAAACAAGACACAGTTTAAGTCCAAGAGCTTTACTTCAACAAAGAAACCACTACAACTAGTTCATATGGATTTATGTGGACCATCAAGATAGGAAGGCACAGGGAAAGAAAACTACTTCATGTTGATTATTGATGATTACTCCAGACTTACATGGGTTGCCTTTCTCAAGAAAAAAGCTGAAGCATTTGAGAAATTCAAAATATTCAGGGATTTAACTGAGACTCAAATAGGCAAGAGGTTAAAGGCAGTAAGATCAGACTGAGGAGGAGAGTTTATGTCAAGATACTTCAAGGAATTATGTGATGAGCATGGGATCAAGAGAGAATACACAATCGCAAGAACTCCACAACAAAATGGAGTTGTTGAGAGGAAAAACAGAATAGTGCAGGAAATGGCCAGGTCAATGATGAATGAGAAGAACATTGGTCAAACCTACTGGGTAGAAGAAATACACACAGCAGTCCATGTTCTTAACAAATCTCACATCAGAACACAAAGTGACAAGACACCTTATGAACTATGGTTTGGGAGACCTGCTTCAATTAAACACTTCAAATACTTTGGGAGTAAATGCTATATAAAGAATAATGATGAGAACCTCGAAAAATATGATGATAGGGCTGATGAAGGTATCCTCTTAGGGTATGCTACAAACAGTAAAGGATATATGTGCTATAATAAGAGGCTGCATAAAATGGTTGACTGTATTGATGTAAAAGTTGATGAAGGAATCCCAGCAAGAGAGATGTACAGTAATGAGTCTTCTACAGAAGACACAGCTAAAGCTGAAGATGAACAGGTCCAAGAATCAGAAAAGGAAGACTCTGAATCAGATGAAGACTCAGACACTCAGACAGAATCAAATCAGCAGTCAACCTCGAATCCCTCCTCCAGAATCATTCAAAGGAATCATCCTGCAAGTCAGATAATTGGAGAAAAACACAAAGGTGTACAAACCAGGAGAAAGCTAATCAAAAACACTGAACAATCTCATATAGCCTTCATATCCATGATGGAACCCAAGAATTTTAACGAAGCCAGCAAACATGACCACTGGGTTAAAGCAATGAATGATGAACTTGATTAGATTGAGAAAAACAATACGTGGGAGATGGTTCATAAACCTGAAGGTAAAAATGTCATTGGCTCCAAATGGATCTTTAAGAATAAGTTGAATGAGCAGGGACAAGTTGTCAGGAACAAAGCAAGGTTGGTTTGTAAAGGATATGCTCAGATAGAAGGACTAGATTTTGATGAAACATGTGCGCCTGTAGCAAAATTAGAAGCTATCAAAATGTTTCTTGCCTATGCTTGTCATAAAAGGTTTAAAGTCTATCAAATGGATGTCAAGTCCGCTTTTCTAAATGGATATTTAAGTGAAGAAATCTATATGGAACAACCAGAGGGTTTCAAACTGTCTAATAACCCTGACTTAGTATGCAAGATGAAGAAATCTTTGTATGGGTTAAAACAAGCCCCTCGAGCCTGGTATCACAGACTAGATACGTATCTCAAAGAAAAAGGGTTCAAGAGAGGAACAATTGACAACAATCTGTATATTAAAACAAAGGATAATGATTTTCTCATCATATTGGTCTATGTAGATGACATCATCTTTGGATGTAATAAGGATTCATTGGTACAATGGTTTGCTTCTGCCATGGAGTCTGAGTTTGAAATGTCTATGATAGGAGAACTGCCATTTTTTCTTGGTCTGCAAATTACTCAGAGCTCTAAAGGGATGTTCATTTCTCAAGAAAAATATCTAAGAGAAATGTTGAAAAGGTTTCAAATGGAATATTATAAACCCGTGGGTACACCTATGGTTACTGGATGTAAATTAAGCAAGGATGATGACTCACCCGATGTTGATCAAAGCTCATATAGATCAATGATAGGCAGCTTGTTGTACATCACAGCGTCTCGCCCAGACATAATGCATGTTGTAGGAATGGTAGGAAGATATCAGGTTGCACCTAAACAGAGTCATTTGCAAGTTGTCAAAAGGATATTTAGGTATTTGAAAGAAACAATGACTTATGGTCTATGGTATCCTAAAAATTAGAATTTTTAGTTAACTGCTTATTCAGATGCAGATTGAGCAAACTGTGTTGATGAGAGAAAAAGCACCAGTGGAGGAGCATTCTTCCTGGGTGACTCTTTAGTAGCATGGCATAGCAAAAAGTAGGGTTCCATTTCTTTATCAACTACAGAAGCAGAGTATATTGTTGTTGCTACCTGTTGCACTCAGGTGTTATGGATGATTTAGACACTTACAGACTTGGAAGTAAAATACGTTGCACCAATCCCAATTCATTGTGATAACACAAGTGCCATCAGTGTGTCTAAGAATCATGTATTCCACTCCAAGACCAAGCATATTCCCATAAAATATCATTTTCTGAGAGAGCAGGTCACCAATCAGATTGTTCAGGTCCACTACATTCCAACCACAGAACAAATTGCAGACATATTTACTAAACCCCTAGCCAAGACACCATTTGAATATCTCAGACAGAAGCTGGGTGTCATCCCGTCTCACACCTAAGAGAGTCCATCCTGTTAGGGGGAGTATTGTATTGATTGCAAATCTGATACCTCCTTAAAATACTGCAACATCTCAGGGGGAGCATGTTTTCTTTGACATTTATGTCAAAGGTGGAGAAAAGAACAGATATGAGTGCCTTTGTTGCCATCAATGCCAAAGGGGGAGATTGTTGGCATGCTTTATAGGCAGTGTATGCTTGTCATTGATGGAAAGTACAGAAGCGATGATGGCTTGAGTACAGGAAGAGGCGGGCACCAGAAGTCTTTCGGGAAGACATTGAAGAGCAAGCTCGACAAGATAAGAGTATGCAGCAATGGATCTCATTGAGAATTCCCGATGAATGTTAGATTTGAGCCCAAGGTCCGACTAGCGTTGGATCTAGGAGAATTTGCATGCTCTTTAATGAGCAAGGTGAAGTGGGGTTATGAAATCCTGAAACCAGGAGGACAGTTTCGGATACCGGGAATTGGAAATGTCAAGGACTCTCATCATCAGGAGTCCCAGGATCGCAAAATGCGAAACCCCGAAAAACCCAAAACAGGCACATCAACAAAGACTCCATTTCAGAGTTTCGGTTACCGGGAGATGGAGAAGTCAAGAGTCGAGACTCTCCAACACAGGAGTCCCGAAGTCGCGAAATGCGAAATCCTAAAATCGTGAAATAGGCAAATCTACCAGGATTTCGGTTACCAGGAGATGGAGAAGTCAGAGACTCTCATCATCAGGAGTCTCGAAGTGCCAAAATGCGAAACCCTGAAAGCTCAAAACAGGCGCATCGCTAGGAGCTTTGGATACTAGGATTTCGGTTACCGAGAGATGAAGAGTCAGGACACTGCATCACAGGAGTCCCGAAATCGTGAAACCCGAAGTCGCGAAATGATAAAGACTCCATACTGGAGTTTTGGATACCGGGAGGTTGAGAAGTCAAGAGTCAGGACACTGCATCACAAGAGTCCCAAAATCACGAAACCCGAAGTCGCGAAATGATAAAGACTCCATACCGGAGTTTCAGATACCGAGAGTTGGAGGAGTCAAGAGTGAAGACTCTTCATCACAGGAGTCCCAAAATTGCGAAACCCGAAGTCGCGAAATGTCGATTCACCGAAAAGAAAAATGTTGAAATACCATACTATTGATCTGACTCCATTTCGGAGTTCCGGATACCAGGAGTTGAAGTGTTGAAACACTTCACCACAGGAGTGCCGAAATGTCGAAGTGTCGAAACACGAAATTGCCAAATGCATTTTTTGAATAAGGTTGTGGTCACAGCCGGTGGTCACATTGTCGAAGAGCTGTAGAGAAGAGTTCGCAAAGTTAAGCTCCATTTCGGAGTTTCGGGGACCGTGACTTAGAAAGTCGAGAAACCTCACAACAAGATTGTCGAAATGCTGAAATGTGAAACACGTTTTGGCTCAGCCTATGGTCACAACCATTGGTCACATCGGTGGAAGATGGCAGAAGGAGCTATTGCAGACAAGCTCCTTTTCAGAGTTTCGAGGATCGGGAAAAGGAGAGTACTAAAATCCTTCACCACGGTGATCCCTAAATGTTGAAGAGAGAAATGCCAAAATAAATGCAAGATTAATGAAGTTAATCCAACGGTGCAGTTAAAATTGAATAAGATCATAGGGTTATTGTTGCACGTCATAGTGTAACTGCCAGAAACCACTCATGGATTCTACCAGAGGACTCGAAGAGATTTCGATGTGATTGACAGAGGAGGTGAAGAGTCTCAAGGATACTACCAGTCGAATAAAGATTGGTTGTGGAGGCGATTGACAGCTGGAAGAGAGTTGGAGCTTGTAACTGTAACAAATAGAGAAGCTGAAGAAGTTGCATATGATGAATAGACAGAGCACTTGACATCATGAGCAGGCAAAAGGATTGCATACAGGGCATGCACAACATGCACAGAGACTATAAGAATGTGGAACAAAGAAGAGATTAGGTGGTTGCTATTGTGAGATATTAAGGTGTGAAGAAGGAGGTGGAGTGCAGCAGCTAAAATGGATAGAATACAAAAGGTGCATTGAATGGGAATGGCGCATAGATCAGAAAAATCAAAAGAACAGAAAGTGTAATGGATGTGTGCAAGAAGACAGTGAGGCAGACAGAGCAGTGAAATCTTGTAGAACAGTGATGAGACTGGTAAGTCATTGTTGAACATTGTATCACTGTAATAAGTTCAGTAACAGATCTTATTTCAGGGTGGTATGGAGGTGCTAGGGAGGACTGGTGTCCTCAGAGGTTCAAGTGGGTGCTTGAACACAGGGAGTTGGTGCTTCCTTCTATTTGGTGCTAGAGAAACCAAGGAGTTGGTGCTTACTTCTAGTTGGTGCTAGAGAAACCAAGGAGTTGGTTCTTCCTTCTAGTTGGTGCTAGAGAAAACAGGGAGTTGGTTCTCTCAACAAGTAGCAGCTTTCAAAATAGAGGTTGCAACCTCATTATGAGTTGGTGCTCATATGTATGATAATGTAAAGGATGTAAATAATACTTATCATATAAAGAAGAAGAGGTTTTTACCCTTGATGGGTTTCCTCGAGAAATATTTGTCTCTATGTATCTCATATATGTGACTGATGCTGAATGTGCCATTGCTTGTTTCCCTGCATTATTGTGATTATCATTGAGTGCCTTGTAAAGAATTTAAAAGAAGCATAATTGTTTAAGCACTGTAACAACTGATTCACCCCCCCTCTCAGTTTTCCAACATATATTAGTTAGTGTCTTCCTAATTTAGCAATAGGAATGAAGGTGCCTCGCATTTGGGATGTCAACTCCATCAACAAATTTGAAGGGGAGGTCTTGGTCGAGAAAGGTAGAATGAGGAAAGTGAAAGTTAATTGTTAGATGGTAGTTGAGATCTATAATACTTTGAATTATTATTTTTTTTCTATATTGTACTTATTAATTAAATTTTGTTCTTTCATCAATTATTAATCTTTATTATTGTTAGTAATTTTTATTATTTTTTCATACAGTTGGTTGAGAGTGGGATGCACTAAGTTTATTCATCACAAACAATATTGATTGGATGAATTTATGGATAGATCGATGTAATATACAATGTAATGGTAGGGTATCATGGGAAGGGGTGGCTACATTGCTTAAAGAATCTCATCATAATCAAGATACCAATCTTACTCAGAGGGAAATCGATTTAGCATGTGATTTAAAAGATAAACAGGGAATCATATATATAATTCACCCACATCATGTTTCAGTTATTTTTTATTATATTAATCTAGGTCATGGTGTGTTTTTTTTATAAATTTTTACTAAGTACTCTAAATATGTTTATTCATTGACAATGCATTTTTTATGTGTTGGGCATATTGTAGTTGAAAAAATACAAGGCCATGTGGTGCAATGTCCATAAATTTTGCATCAAAAAGTTCGATGACAAGAATAAAACATTTGATAGTGGGATGACTGCAGTCTTTCAGGTCACTAATGTTTCCTCTAGAAGTGACATGCATCCAACAATATCTAGAAATAGATATTATGGGTATTTGAAAGATATAATTGAGTCTGACTTTACTTCCTTCAAGTTAGTTATGTTCGATGTCAAATGGTACAGATTACGGATGAATGAATGTGATCTTGAAAGAAATCTTATTGAGCATGCCAATGGATTTACCATGGTTAATACAAGGACGTTTGAGCTTGGTATAGAAATTTTATGTTCTTCCAAGCAAATGTGAACATGTCTTTTATTCAGAGGTTCCAAGTAAAGTAGGTTGGTTGTACATTGTTAAATATGATCCAAGAGGAAGGCCCGTAAAGTATAATGTACTAGAAGAATATGATATTGAAGAAGAAGAAGTTGTATAGGAGCATGAGGTATATGTAATGTCAGATGAAGAAGTTGAAGAAGTTCAACCAGATGTAGATGACAATTATGTTCTTGATGATGATATTGATGATGATATTATGATTGAAAATGACATTGATGATGATGTTGATATGGCCAATTATTTCAACATTGATTATGAACCTGATGATACAGATGTAGAGTTGGATGAATAAGAAGATAAATGATATCATCGTCATCGTCGTCACCATAATCATTGTCATTCTTGTCATTCCCATCGCCATAATCAACATTTGTTGTCGTTTTCATCGTCATCATTGTTTTGGTTGTCATCGTCATCGACATAGTCATTGTCATCATCATTATCATCGTCATTGTCATCATCATCATCTTCCATTTTCATAATCTCTGTCATCCTCATTGTTAGCATCATCACATCATTGTCATTGTCATCATCATTGTCATTGCCATCATCATCATCTTCCATTGTCATAATCATCATCATCATCATCATGGTCATCATCATCGTCATCATCATCGAGATTAACCCTGCAACATTGATCAATTCCAATGGTCATGTTGACTACTCCTCTAGGTAAAAAACATAGTCATGATATTTTTATTAACGAAACACTGCGCATATGAATAATAATAACTTATAACCTTATCCTTCTAACATTTTATGTTTTTGTAGTGGATGCCCACGTAGTGAAACAATGTCCATTGGTACGTCGTACTACTAGAAGTAGTACAATGGTGGATATGACACATAGTCATGGAGCACGACCATAAGAGGGTCCAACAACTAAAGAGGATGAATACCAATGTACATCTAATGATTTACTAAATACTTTTATGAAAACTAAGAAACATAAATTAAAGAAGCGATTGTAAATAGTTTTAGGACAAAATTTATTTATATTGTAAATCATTGGTTGTGGAGTTTTTGTTTAAATTAATATGCA